>OY987255.1:57648952-57783952 GCA_963920725.1 Rhamphomyia laevipes | reverse complement strand
AAACTTTATACCCATAAAAAATTCATCGCAGAAAATTAATCGTTAGGAAAATTCAACGCAAGAAAACTTCATCGCTGAAAATTAATCGCTAGGAAAATTCATCACAAGAAAATCCTTCGCAAGAAAACTTCATACCCATAAAAAATTCATTACAAAAAATTAATCACTAAAAAAATTCATCGCCAAGAAAAATTCATTGTAGAAAATTAATCACTAGGAAAATTCATCTCCGAAAATTTCATTGCAGAAAATCCATCGCAAGAAAAATTCGTAGCCAAGAAAAAATCATAGCTGAAAATTAATCGTTAGCAAAATTCGTACAAGTAAATTTCATCACGGAAAATTAATCGTTAGGAAAATTCATCGCAGCAAAACTTCATCGATGAAAATTAATCGCTAGGAAAACTCATCACAAGAAAATACTTCGCAAGAAAACTTCATACCCATAAAAAATTCCTCGCAGAAAATTCATCGCAAGAAAATCCATTGCAAAGAAAATAAAATTCATTAAATAGTATGAAACGCGGATTATAAGTGCAATCATAACATAATTTGAAGTGTGATGGATAGAAAATAAAAAAAAAATATTGGAATTTGTTTATAAAATATTATATATTTAGTTTTATTCAAAAACAATCAATTTTATAAAGAAGTATCAATAAGTTTAAAAAAATATATGAATGTACTTTATACAGGCTCATGAATCCGGTGAAAGTGCTAATTTAAGATCAACAGATATATCGCGTAACTAATCTTAGTAACAAATTTATTTGAAAACGGGTAAAACTTACTTTAAATGATTTTTTGAACTTATAACATTTTGCTATGAAATTTCAGAATGATGCCGCTGAAGTTTCCTAAATAAAAATATTATACTTTGAGGATTCGGATTTATATTTTAATTTTGGATTCATTATGCAGGCCATCGAAATTGTTATTAATGAAATAATGTATTATGCTTAATAATTAATAATAATTATTGGATTGAATGTAGGAAGTAAAAAAATTAAACTTGAACTTAAGCATAAATATTTGATTTTTCAGTAATAATGAATTATTAATTGATGAACTAACAAATTTAATTGAGAAAAAATAAAATATTTATCTTTAAAATTATTTGCGATAGGTTATCAAATTTACGTTAATAATAATTTCTTATTACTTAATTAATAAAATTAACAAAAAATCAGGATTTCAATAAAATATATTTATAATTAAATTCTTTGCCGCATCATATTATTGTTCCGATAATAATTGATTTGACAAAAAACGAATTCATTCCCGTTAAATTATAATTAAATCGCTAAAATTGATAGTTTAAAAATTTAAGTAATGACTTATGCGAAATTTAAAAGTGAGAAAAAAACAATATATAATGCACCAATTCAATTTATGGACTCATAAAATTCATAAAACTTCTGGAAAAGTAAAAACTTTTAACTTTTAAACGTCTAAAAATCATAGGATTGCTTTTAGTGAATTAAGCGACGCTACTTTTGGCTTTTCATGATTGCTTTAAATGTATAAATAATAATAATAATAATAATAATAATAATAATAATAAAAATAATAATAATAATAATAATAATAATAATAATAATAATAATAATAAAAATAATAATAATAATAATAATAATAATACTAATAATAATAATAAAAATAATAATAATAATAATAAATATAATAATAATAATAATAATAATAATAATAAAAATAATAATAATAATAATAATAATAAAAATAATAATAATAATAATAATTATAATAATAATAATAATAATAATAATAATAATAATAATAATAATAATAATAATAATAATAATTATAATAATAAAAATAATAACAATAATAATAATAATAATAATAATAATAATAATAATAATAATAATAATAATAAAAATAATAATAATAATAATAATAATAATAATAAAAATAATAATAATAATAATAATAATAATAATAATAATAAAAATAATAATAATAATAATAATAATAAAAATAATAAAAATAATAATAATAATAATAATAATAATAATAAAAATAATAATAATAATAGCAACACTATGATTTCTAGACGTTTAAAAGTAATCGTATACAAAGTCAAAAGCAGACTATTAAAAGTAATCGCATACAAAGTCAAAAGCAGACGTTTAAAAGTAATCGCATACAAAGTCAAAAGCAGACGTTTAAAAGTAATCGCATTCAAAGTCAAAAGTAGTTCACTAAAAGTAATGCCATTATTTTTAGACGTTTAAAAGTAATCGCATAGAAAGTCAAAAGCAGACGTTTAAAAGTAATCGCATACAAAGTCAAAAGTAGTTCACTAAAAGTAATGCCATTATTTTTAGACGTTTAAAAGTAATCGCATTCAAAGTCAAAAGTACGCCGCTTAATTCACTAAAAGTAATGGCATAATTTTTAGACGTTTAAAAGTAATCGCATTAAAAGTCAAAATTAGTTCGCTAAAAGCAATCCCATGATTTTTAGACGTTTGCAAGTAATCGCATACAAAGTCAAAAGTAGCGCCGCTTAATTCACTAAAAGTAATGGCATGATTTTTAGACGTTTACAAGTAATCGCATTAAAAGTCGGAAGTAGCGCCGCTTAAAGTAATTTGCTAAAAGTAATGCCATGATCTTTAGACGTTTACAAGTAATCGCATTAAAAGTCAAAAGTAGCGCCGCTAAATTTACTGAAAATAATGGCATGATTTTTATGGGGCCGACGTTCAAAAATAATCGCATGAAAAGTCAAAAGCAAAAAAAAATAATCGTTTATGCAAAATTTTAAGCGCGAGAAGCAAAACGATTTTATGATCTGCAAAAGATTTTTCATCATTAAACATTTTTATTACCGTTAATTGGCTCAAATGTTTTTAACTCAGGTCTTTTTTAAGGTTTTTGGAAAATTGATCGCAGAAAATCTAAAGCAAGAAAATTCATAGTCAAGAAAAATTCATCGCACAAAATTGATCGCTGGGAAAATTCGTCGCAGGAAATTTCATCGCTGAAAATTAATCGCTGAAAAAATGTATAGCCAAGAAAGAAAATTAATCACTAGGAAAATTCGTCGCACAAAATTAATCGCTGAAAAAATTCATCGCAGGAAATTTCATTGCAGAAAATTAATCGCTAGGAAAATTTATCGCAAGAAAATCCATCGCAAGAAAAATTCGTAGCCAAGAAAAAGTCATAGCAGAGAGAAAATTAATCGTTAGCAAAATTCGTGCAAGTAAATTTCATCGCTGAAAATTGATCGCTAGGAAAATTCATCGCAAGAAAACTTTATACCCATAAAAAATTCATCGCAGAAAATTAATCGTTAGGAAAATTCAACGCAAGAAAACTTCATCGCTGAAAATTAATCGCTAGGAAAATTCATCACAAGAAAATCCTTCGCAAGAAAACTTCATACCCATAAAAAATTCATTACAAAAAATTAATCACTAAAAAAATTCATCGCCAAGAATCAATTCATTGAATTCATTCGTACAAGTAAATTTCATCACGGAAAATTAATCGTTAGGAAAATTCATCGCAGCAAAACTTCATCGCTGAAAATTAATCGCTAGGAAAACTCATCACAAGAAAATACTTCGCAAGAAAACTTAATACCCATAAAAAATTCCTCGCAGAAAATTCATCACAAGAAAATCCATTGCAAAGAAAATAAAATTCATTAAATAGTATGAAACGCGGATTATAAGTGCAATCATAACATAATTTGAAGTGTGATGGATAGAAAATAAAAAAAAAATATTGGAATTTGTTTATAAAATATTATATATTTAGTTTTATTCAAAAACAATCAATTTTATAAAGAAGTATCAATAAGTTTAAAAAAATATATGAATGTACTTTATACAGGCTCATGAATCCGGTGAAAGTGCTAATTTAAGATCAACAGATATATCGCGTAACTAATCTTAGTAACAAATTTATTTGAAAACGGGTAAAACTTACTTTAAATGATTTTTTGAACTTATAACATTTTCCTATGAAATTTCAGAATGATGCCGCTGAAGTTTCCTAAATAAAAATATTATACTTTGAGGATTCGGATTTATATTTTAATTTTGGATTCATTATGCAGGCCATCGAAATTGTTATTAATGAAATAATGTATTATGCTTAATAATTAATAATAATTATTGGATTGAATGTAAGAAGTAAAAAAATTAAACTTGAACTTAAGCATAAATATTTGATTTTTCAGTAATAATGAATTATTAATTGATGAACTAACAAATTTAATTGAGAAAAAATAAAATATTTATCTTTAAAATTATTAGCGATAGGTTATCAAATTTACGTTAATAATAATTTCTTATTACTTAATTAATAAAATTAACAAAAAATCAGGATTTTAATAAAATATATTTATAATTAAATTCTTTGCCGCATCATATTATTGTTCCGATAATAATTGATTTGACAAAAAACGAATTCATTCCCGTTAAATTATAATTAAATCGCTAAAATTGATAGTTTAAAAATTTAAGTAATGACTTATGCGAAATTTAAAAGTGAGAAAAAAACAATATATAATGCACCAATTCAATTTATGGACTCATAAAATTCATAAAACTTCTGGAAAAGTAAAAAAAAAATAGAACAATTTAGATCATGTTATAATATATTATTCTTAGCCTGAAGTGAAAAGAAAATGAATATTACGCTTAAGTATAAATTTCAGACTAAGGGGCAAAACCATTTAATTCAGAATTTCAAAAAAAATTACTTCGCCTAAGCCAAGTTCAATGACAATCGAATATTTTAGCTAAAACATCTAACTCGATCTGAACCAAGCCAAATTACTAAAATTAATTGCGGGCCAAAAAAAAGGGTTGCCAGGAAGTTTAGAATTAATTGTAAAACTACTTGAAATTCTGAATGGATAAAAAATCTTAATATAATACAATTGTCAAATGTAAAAGTAGCAGAACATATTCGATAAAAACGCTTTTCTGACAAACTATAAATCATGACTTAAGTGCTTTTGCCCCTCAGTCAGAGAAATATTTTTAATAGAAAATTAATGCAATGTCAATTTTTTTATTTTCAATATTTTATACGAATTAATTTCAATAATTTATATGAAATGTGTAAAAATGAATAAAATGTTCATTATTTTATATGGAGTATGGAATTTATTTTTAATATTTCACCCATTTCATTTGACCATTTCAACTGAATCCGAATTAATTGACCCTTAAAATTCTCAAAACTTTTGGAAAAGTAAAAAAAAATCCATTTTGATCATGCTATATATTAGCCTTAGCCGAAAGTAAAAAAACATTTAAAATTACGCTTAAGTATAAATCTCAGACTACGGGGCAAAACCATTTAATTCCGAATTTCAAAAAAATACTTCGCCTAATCCAAGTTCAATAACAATCGAATATTTTAGCTAAAACATCTAACTCGATCTGAATGTAATATTTTATACAATTCTACATTGATCAACCAAGCCAAATTACTAAAATTAATTGCGGACCAAAAAAAAGGGTTGCCAGGAAGTTTAGAATTAATTGTAAAACTTGAAATTCTGAATGGATAAAAAATCTTAATATAATACTATTGTCAAATGTAAAAGTAGCAGAACATATTCGATAAAATTAGCCGATATATTAGCCTTAGCCGGAAGTAAAAAACATTTAAAATTATGCTTAAGTATAAATATTTTTAATCTAAACTTAATGCGTTCACAAATGAAAGAAATGTTTATAATTTTGTATGGAGTATGGAATTTATTTTCGCCAATTTTCGAAGAATTACTCATTTCATTCATATAAACTATTAAAATGTTCAAAAATGAGCAAAATGCGCGTTATTTTGTATGGGGTAGGTATTTATTTTCAATATTTTGCCCATTTGCAAAGAATTATTTAATTCATATAAACTATTAAAATGTGCGAAAATAACCAAAATGCGCATTATTTTGTATAGGGTATAGGATTTATTTTCAATATTTTACCCATTTGCGAAGAATTAATTATTTCATATAAGGTATTAAAATGTGCAAATATGAGCAAAATGTGCATTATTTTGTATGGGGTGTGGAATTTATTTTCAATATTTTGCCCATTTGCGAAGAATTATTCATTTCATATAAGCTATTAAAATGTATAAAAATGAGCATAATGTACACTATTTTGTATGGGGTATGGTATTTATTTTAAATATTTTACCCATTTGCAAAGAATTACTTAATTCATATAAACTATTAAAATGTGCAAAAATGAACAAAATGTACTTTATTTTGTATGGGGTATGGGATTTATTTTCAATATTTTGCACATTTACGAAGAACTACTTATTTCATATAAACTATTTAAAATGCGCAAAAATGAGCAAAATGTGCATTATTTTGTATGCGCTATGGATTTTATTTCCAATATTTTGACCTTTTTAATTAATTATCTGGTTATGCTAAATTTTAAACGTGAAAAAACAATATTAGTGCACGTGCATCCGGATTAATTCATTGACCCTTAAAATTCTCAAAACTTTTGGAAAAGTAAAACAATTTAGATCAAAAGTTTTAGAAAAATAAATCAATTTAGATCATATTACATTATTATTCTTGACCGGAAGTAGAAAAAAAATTGCAATTATAATTAAGTATAAATATTTTTAATTAAATTAAAGCGGTGTCGAATTTCATTAAGGTGAAAATTAGTTAATAATTAATGTGCAAAAATTCTTAAAATGCTCATTTATTTGTATGCAGTATAGAATTTATTTTCAATATTTTGCTCATTATTTTTGCTCATTTCCTTTGGGCTAGAACATATATAAATACACTACTCATAGTATTTTTTAAATTAACTTTAAAAGTAAAAAAAATATATATACTGTTTTTCCTAATTAACTAAAAATTGATAAGATGTATTGAACTAATGTACCTACATTAAAAAAAAAATTTACTGTAATAGCTATTTATAAAATTAAAATTAAATGATCACATATGTAATAGCTTTGCTATGACAGCAAAATGTTGGTCAAATAAGTGTTTTTTTGGTATAACAATTATTTGATCATCACTTTGCTGTCATAATTTTTTTTAAATTAACTTTAAAGAGTAAAGACAAATATAAACTGCTTTTCTAAGTAACTAAAAATTGATAAGATGTATTGAATTAATGTACCTACATTAAAAAAAATAATTTACTGTAATAGCTATTTATAAAATTAAAATTAAATGATCACATATGTAATAGCTTTGCTATGACAGCAAAATGTTGGTCAAATAATTGTTTTTTTGGTGTAACAATTATTTGATCATCACTTTGCTGTCATAGTTTTTTTTAAATTAACTTTAAAAGTAAAAAAAATATATACTGTTTTTTCTAATTAACTAAAAATTGATAAGATGTATTGAATTAATGTACCTATATTAAAAAAAAAATTACTGTAATAGCTATTTATAAAATTAAAATTAAATGATCACATATGTAATATCTTTGCTATGACAGCAAAATGTTGGTCAAATAATTGTTTTTTTGGTGTAACAATTATTTGATCATCACTTTGCTGTCATAGTATTTTTTAAATTAACTTTAAAAGTAAAAAAAATATATATACTGTTTTTTCTAAGTAACTAAAAATTGATAAGATGTATTGAATTAATGTAGCTACATTAAATAAAAATAATTTGCTGTAATATCTATTTATAAAATTAAAATTAAATGATCACATATGTAATATCTTTGCTATGACAGCAAAATGTTGGTCAAATAATTGTTTTTTTGGTGTAACAATTATTTGATCATCACTTTGCTGTCATAGTATTTTTTAAATTAACTTTAAAAGTAAAAAAAATATATATACTGTTTTTTCTAATTAACTAAAAATTGATAAGATGTATTGAACTAATGTACCTACATTAAAAAAAAAAATTACTGTAATAGCTATTTAAAAAATTAAAATTAAAGGATCACATATAATGTTGGTCAAATAAGTGTTTTTTTGGTGTAACAATTATTTGATCATCACTTTGCTGTCATAATTTTTTTTAAATTAACTTTAAAGAGTAAAGACAAATATATACTGCTTTTCTAAGTAACTAAAAATTGATAAGATGTATTGAATTAATGTACCTACATTAAAAAAATTAAAACAAATTAATTTACTGTAATAGATATTTATAAAATTAAAATTAAATGATCACATATGTAATAGCTATGCTATGACAGCAAAATGTTGGTCAAATAATTATATTTTTGGTGTAACAATTATTTGATTATCACTTTGCTGTCATAGTTTTTTTTAAATTAACTTATAAAGTAAAAGCAATATATACTGTTTTTTCTAATTAACTAAAAATTGATAAGATGTATTGAATTAATGTACCTACATTAAAAAAAATAAAAACAAGTTAATTTACTGTAATAGATATTTATAAAATTAAAATTAAATGATCACATATGTAATAGCTTTGCTATGACAGCAAAATGTTAGTCAAATAATTGTTTTTTGGTGTAAAAATTATTTGTTCATCACTTTGCTGTCATAGTTTTTTTTTTTAATTAACTTTAAAAGTGAAAAAAAATATATACTGTTTTTTCTATTTAACTAAAAATTGATAAGATGTATTGAATTAATGTACCTACATTAAAAAAATTGAAAACAAGTTAATTTACTGTAATAGCTATTTATAAAATTAAAATTATATGATCACATATGTAATAGCTTTCCTATGACAGCATAACGTTGGTCAAATAATTGTTTTTTTGGTGTAACAATTATTTGATCATCACTTTGCTGTCATAGTTTTTTTACGAGTAGTATGAAATACTATGAAGTCTGGTGATGGGTTGGATGATCAAAAAAAAAAGTTCGCTCAAAATTTTTTTCTAGGCGTTTCCGAGATCGGGGTTTCCGAAAATGCAAAAAAAAAAGTGTCCGGGGAACGCGTACGCTTTTTATGTGCGCAGCTACATCTCCTAGAACCGCTCGTCCGATTTTAATGAAATCCGGCGCACGGGCTGTAACAGACTTCGCCCCGGTGCCGGTGCAAGATGAAATTGATCCTTTCAGTGGGACCATGTTAGATTTCCCCATTTATGTGGGAACCTATGTGTTTTTGTTCTACGGAAAAATGTAAAAAAAAATTTCATGTCTAAGATTTGGATGAAATTTAAAACATAGGTTGGTATCATGATTGTCCACAAGCCTACCTAGATACAGGTCTGTAACTTCATGGGGTCCATGGTAAAATTTCCGATTAAAATTTCGTATACTCTAGTAGAGCATATAGTAATTTTTATCTAATTAGCATAAATTTTGGTACGTATGATAATTTACGTATGTACTTGGCGCCTGTAAAATTTAAAGTCGATACTTTAGTGGGTCTATGTAAAAATCCGTAATTACTTTTCATAAGTTCAACTCTCTATATCTACAGTAAATTTCACCCAATTTCAATGATATTGAATACACAGTTTCATTTAGATATCTATTTCTATTTGATACTTCATAAATTTGTAGTTGGTAGGTATAGTACGTTCATGGCAAACTAATATATGAGCAACTTAGTTTCCGAAGAATATTTGCTTTATATTCTACAGCGTGTAATTATTATCCGATTTCAATGAAATTTGGTACACAGGTTGAGTTCATGATTCTGCATAGGTTGACCAAATTACAGGTTAGTAGGATTAGGGGGTCCATGTTAAATTTCCGATTTTTTTTTTGATTTTTTTTTTTTAATATGTTCTACAGCATATAGTAATTGTTAACCGATTTCAAAGATATTTTATATATAGGCTAATTTTGTGATCTAGTTGGCTCTCCTGAAATTTGGAGACCTTCAGGGGGTTCCTAGAAAACAGTTAATTTTATATAATTACGTGTTTTATAGCATGTAATTATTATCTGATTTGAATGAAAATTGACACACATAGTAGCTTTTTTATGTACTTACTGTCTGCAAGTTTAAAGTCGGTAATCCAGTGGGTCCATGTTAAAATGTCCAATTATATTTCACAAGTTCAATATATACATCATACAATAATGGGCCCAAATTACAATTATATTTCAAACATAGGTTGAATTTGTGACCTACTTATTGCTCCAAAAATTTGTATCAGGTAGTTTTATTGTGTTCATGGGAAACTAATATATGAGCAACTTAGTTTCCAAAGAATATTTCATATGTTCTACACCATATAGTAATTATTATCAGTTTGCAATAAACATAGGTACATAGGTTGGATTCGTGATTACGCATGTGTAGCCTAATGTAGACGTTAGTAGCTCTAGGGGGTCCATCCTAAAATTTCCGATTAATATTTCATATATTCTAGAACATATGGTAAATATTATTCAATTTCAATGAAATTTTGTACACAGGTTGGATTCGTGAATACGCATATTTATACTTATTATAGTTATTTTAATAATATTATTTATTATTAAAGAAATAAAAATATAAAATTAAATCAATAAATAATAAAGATGAGCAATTTTGAAGAAAGCACTGTTTGTTACAAAGATAATGTTAATTACAAAAAACTTTTGGACATAAATCGCTGTTAAAAAACATACTACGAGTTATCTGCTCCCCCTAGTTAGCAGCTTTTTTAATTAACTTTAAAAGTTAAAATTGTTGGTCATATAATTGTTTTTTTGGTGCAAAAATTATTTGATCATCACTTTGCTGTCATAGTTTTTTTTTTAAATTAACTTTAACAGTAAAAAAAAATATATACTGTTTTTTCTAAGTAACTACAAATTGATAAGATGTATTGAATTAATGTACCTACATTAAAAAAAATTAAAACAAATTAATTTACTGTAATACATATTTATAAAATTAAAATTAAATGATCACATATGTAATAGCTTTGCTATGACAGCAAAATGTTGGTCAAATAATTGTTTTTTTGCTGTAACAATTATTTGATCATCACTTTGCTCTCATAGTTTTGTTTTAAATTACATATGTCAAATTAACTTAAAATTCATAAGATGTATTGAATTAATTTACTGTAATAGATATTTATAAAATTAAATGATTACATGTTAAATAACATAATATTAATTTTTATATTAATTCGATTTCCCATTTTCAGAAAAAAGAAAATATTTTGTTAATTTGTACAGTCCACTTTGCTAAAACGTCGTACATGGCCGTGTATGAATTACATAAGTTACTTTGATACTTCATACGAAATACTTTGTTAATTTGTACATTCCGCTTTGATAAAAGATCATACATGGCCATGTATGAATTACCTAAGTTGCTTTGATAATTCATACAAAATACTTTGTTAATTTGTACAGTCTGCTTTTCTAAAAGATTATACATGGCCATGTATGAATTACCTAAGTTACTTTGGTACTTTATGCAGAATACTTTGTTAATTTGTACAGTCCGCTTTGCTAAAAGATTATATACATGGCCATGTATGCAGTAGCAAAACTACCGGTAGGCGAACGCAGCAAATGCTGATAAAGGGCGCAATCGTTAGCAAACATTTTACGAACAATTCCGTAATTTGTTCTCGTATCTGGATTTTAAATTTTAGTTCGAATAAATCCATTATTTAAAATTAAAACTAAAATAACACTATGAATGCTGTTTCGAAAATTCATATATACAGGGATACCAATATCAACTTGATGATAGCTGACCCTTGATAATGACATAATGACATTCGAGACAAATTATTACCTAGCATAAAACATTTGATAGTTTTAGCAGCGATAAAGTCATATTATTTTAAATGGTAAATTTCTTATTTAAAAATATAAATCAATAAAATTACTTTCTATTAATGGGGTATTTTAGAAAAAAAAGAAAGTTATAGTTGACGGCGATGTGTTGAATTCAATAAATAATGAATCTGTATTAAATCTAAATGCCGGTGTATTCAATATTGTGCCAAGTCCATGCCCAAATATTGATAATCCATGCTCAATTAACGATGAACATGAAGACAGCAATAATAAACTGAACTGTTATTTTTTTTTAATTATAATTTTTAAAAAACAAAAATTTATGGTTTCTTTTTTTGATTTCTTTGGTAGGGTGGGCGCAAATTGAATTTTCGCCTGGGGCGCAATATTTGTAGTTTCGCCACTGCATGTATGAATTAGCTAAGTTACTTTGGTACCTTATACAAAATACTTTTTAATTTGTACAGTCCGCTTTGCTAAAAGATCATACGTGGCCATGTAAGAATTAACTAAGCCACTTCGTTAAATTACCATAGTAAAAAACATATTTTATACAAAAAACTAAGTTGATTTAACATAGCTTAACTTTGTTAAAAAAATTAAATAAACTTGGTTGTTGTATACAAACTTGGTAGGCTGAAAACTGCCGAAGCCTTCTGTATCTTATACTAGGTTTTTGTATAATTCTCCTATAGTTTTTTCTCGGTGTGATAATATCTTCAGATTCACTATCAGTAACATAAATAGGTTCAGTTTCTCTGATACTTTCTTCTCCTTCCCCCTTTAAATTTTCATTATTACTTTCAAGATTTAATGTTTTTTTACTAATATCAAAATGAACTGTTTTTGTAAATCGTGGTTTTAGTTGTCTACCATGTACTGTTCTTGTTATATTATTTATTTGTATAATGTATAGTGATTTTGACAAGTTTTTTCTAATTACAGCTGGTATCCATTTATCTAATTTTTCATACATTGATCTGTAATATACTTTTTTATTTAATTCAAATTGATATATGTGTTTGTTTTTTTTACAATTTATACGATTTTTAACATTCTTAATATTTTTTCTGTTATTGTTTAAAATAGTTTTATTATTAATTACAATGTTTTTATTACTAATTGCAATATCTTGGTTTAAAATATTTAAATCTGTGCATTTGTTTCCGATTTGATCAGTATCATTTTCTGGTGTCAAAAAAGAAATTAAAGTTCTTGGTTTATAACCAAAAATCATTTGAGCAGGCGATAAATTTGTTGTTCTAGTGGGAGTATTTCTATATTTAAATAAAAAATTATCAATCTTCTTAAACTGTATCGGCAAGTTATGTGAATTTAAATTATCAAAGCTTATTTGGTAATTTCCAAGAAATAGCCAAATCAGCAAACATTACATAAATTTCCATGAGAAAAACTTATATTCCTAATTCCCATTTTTATTTAATTCTTTACTTTATTCTAAGCTCATATTACATCGTATGATAAATAATATTATAAATAAAAAAAATAAAGAGTAATGTTTAAGTAAAGAACATAAAATAATGTAGTCTAAGTTACGCTTTCATAAAATAATAAATTTAAATCTTACTCAATTTTGGTGTTTCATTATTATATACGTATATATATTTATGGAAACGTTTTGCTGAAAAAATTACAGCTAAAGCTTCACGCTCTACTTGTGAATAACGCTTTTCTGCTTCTAACAATGTACTAGAAACAAATTTAATTGGTTTTTCTTCACCATCAGCCTCAATATGAAATAAAACACCTCCTACACCGTAATATGATGCGTCACAAACAATACTCAAAGGTTTCTTAGGATTATAATGTACAAGTAAATTACTGTCATACAAAAATGTCTTGAAATATTTTGAAATATTTTCTCACATTTTTCAGTCCAGACAAATGGTACATTTTTTTTTTGTTAAATTATACAATTCAGACAATCGTGGTGACAAGTTTCGAATGAAACCACTATAAAAATTTAACAACGCCGTATACGCTTTTAAAGACGTTACATCGGTAGGTGAAGGCCCGCATTTTTTCTTTTTTTGGTCTAATGCGCTCTTTACATATTTCATGTCCTAAATATTCTACATTTTGTTTGAAAAATTGACATTTTTCGATTTTACTTTAAAGTTAAAATCACATAAACGTTTAAGAACTAGTGTTAAGTTATATTTACATTCTTCAAGAGTTTGTCCATCTATAATAATGTCGTAAATATGTGGTTTCACTAATTTTATTCCACGAAGGATACTATCAATTACAAATTGTAAAATTGATGGTGCAGATTTTACACCAAATGGCAGTCTTGTACATCTAAACAATCTTTTATGTGTATTAATTGTAACATTTTCTTGGGAATTGTCTGATAATGCTACTTACTGAAATGCACCAGCCAAATCCAAAATTACAAACCATTCACAACCACTATAATAATTTAAAATGTCGTCAATTCGAGGTATTGGGTAATGGTCCGTCTTAATAAATTCATTGATTGTCGATTTACAATCAATACAAATTCTTATAGATCCATCTTTTTTTTCTACAACACAAATTGGAGATGCCCAATCACTATATCTAACAGGTATAAGAATTATATTAGAAACTAAACGGTTTATTTCATTTTTGACTTTTTCTACCAAACCGTATGGTACCGTATAAGCACCATGAAAAATAGGTTTGGCTGCACTGTCTAAAACAATAAAAAAAAATTTAGACTTTATAACATAAAATTTCAAAAAATGTATCAATTTACTATCAAATAAATCATTAACACGTGCTTCTAGCGCACCAACAACAACAACTTTTTCATCTGTAACCACTGTTAAATTTTGGTCAAGCTTTGTTAAATTAATTTTTGTTAAATGTTTTAAATATTTTTGTTCCGATAAAATTGAAAAACAAGCGCCAGAATCTAATTCCATATCAATTGCAATACTATTAACTCTAACATTAATTAAAATACTATCATTTAATTTTAAAATATTTTTTGAAATGTTATATAATCTTAACGCAGATATATTTGAAATTTTACCTTCTTCCACAGCATCTATATTACCAGTTTTTCCTTTTTTCTTTACAAGTACTGGCATAGTGCCAAGCGCGAAGTGTGGTACTGTTCAAGGTGTTCACTGAACACCCAAACCTATTTATAGGAACTTTAAAAAAAAACCATATACAAAATATATGCAAATTAAAAAAAAAAAAACCTACATAAAATTTTTAATTCTGGCCTACTATATAAAAATTCTTTATATATGTATACACAAATAGTTTTGAATATGCATGTTATGCATATTCAAAAATATTTGTGTATGTAACCTATAAAGAATATTTATATAGTAGGCCAGAATTAAAAATGCATATAGAGAAATATTCTCTTCCATTCTTTTTCCTATTCCTATCCTACCCTACTCTACTTTTATAAATAATTTCTTCGTTGGCTCATATATTTTAAACTGAACACTATAGAACTTATAAAAAACTCTCAATTTTTCAAATATATTCTCTGGGAATACGAAATTTTCTAACAAAAGCTTGGTTCATAATTTTAAATGAACTAATGAACATTTGAAAAATATATGAAAAATTGTTGTTGGTTGTGGTTCGCTGTGAATTTACAATATAGAGGCAGAAAATATTTTTTTTGTTGGTATTGGGATATATTACTATCGATGTTCATAATTTTAAATGAACATTTGAAAAATATTATATGAAAAATTATATGTTGGTTCGTTGTTACTGTTGTGATTTTAAATATAGAGGCAGAGAATATTTTTATTGTTGGTATTGGGATATATTACTAAACCGTAGAGTGCCGAATAGTATACCCCCCCAAATAGTATACCAGTGGTATACTATTTTTAAAAAGTGCTGAAAATTATATCATGGTACACTAATTGGATTTCAAAATTAAAAAAAAACTTAATGATTTTGGCATCTAATTAGTGTACCATGATATAATATTTAGCACTTTTTTAAACAATTAAAAAAATGATTTATTTCTTCGTCAAGTGGTTTGAATTTTTAATTTGAATTGGTTTGAATCCAGCATAATATGGGTTTTTTCATAAATTGATGTTGACATCTATGACCAATTATTAAAAACAAACATCCGACAGAGGAGTTTCTTGCAAGTCAAATGTCAGAATTGATTAATAAACATAACAATAAAAAAAATATAAGATTTTGGTTTTGTGTATTTAAGCAGGTTGTTGTGGATCTGACCGACCGATAAATTGGTAAATTTTATTTAGTGTATTTTTTAAAAACTAGATATCTTATTATAACTTTTAATTGCAGTTCGACCATGTCAGCAAAACAAAAACGAAAATCTATTACTACTGCAGAAAAATTGAAAATTGTGGCCCGAGCAAAGCGTGGCGAGTCGCTAAATTTTTTACAAAAACAAACAGGTTATCAACGATCACAAATAAGAAAATGGATTTCTAAAGAAAATGATTTAATTCAATCAAAACGCAATCAGAAAATAGTAAGGGGTGGTGGGCGTAAGCCTGCTTTTCCTGAAGTAGAAAAATTGGTGATTAAATGGTTTAAAAACCAAAGAGAAATAAACTGGTGGTCAACTATAATATGTTTAGAAGGAAAGCGAAAACAATTATATCGGGACCCCTACAACAATAAATAATTTTTCATGCAGCAACAAATGGATCCGAGGTGTTTGCCGTCGAAATAAAATTACATCAAGAAAAATTATACACCAAAGCCAACAAGATAATTCTTCACCAATTGAAATTCGCAATAAAGTGAAAAATTATCTTTCAGCAATTAATCAAAAAAGTGTAAATATTCCGAAAAATTTAATATTTAATATGGATGAAACTCCATGTTATTTTGATATGACCTATGGCCGAACGCTTCATTTTCAGGGAGAAAAAACAGTAGATGGTTTAAATACAGGTCATTATAAAAATAGATTTACTGTCGTATTGTGTATTTCTGCAGCTGGTTCTGTTATCCGAACGCAAATTATTTTAAAAGGTCTCAAAAAAATTCCAAAGGTAAAGTTGCCAAAAAATATTGATTTAGTAGTGAGTGATGGGGGTAGGGCTAGCAAAATTTAAATTTACCGGTAATTTTCAAAAAATTTACCGGTAATTCGGTAAAATTTTATGGAATTTCTGAATATATTATTAGTAGTATTTTTTTCTAACTAAAAAGAAAAATTCTACAAAAAAGCCAACTTTTTTACACATTTTAAAAAAACAGTTGAAAATGCAAAACATTAACAACTTTATAATGGAACAGAATTTTTTTTTCTTATAATATGAATTTCCTAAAAAACAAAATTTTATAATACTACTTGATTGATTTTTCTTAAATTTTCATTTTTTAATAGAAAAAGAAAAATATTTACATTAGAATTAGGATTTTTTTGCGTAGTTTATTTATAATTATAATTATAATTATTTATAATTCAGTTTATTTTGTGCTCGCGTCCCGTCTGGTTGCAGGTGACATTTTATTAAATTTAAATAGTGCGTTAGTGAGTTTTTTTAATTATTTGGTTTTTTGCACTAGATGATTAAATTATTAAGTATCATAAAAAAAAGATTGAATATAAACACAAAACATAACTTTGAAAATATTCTATATTTTTATTGTGTTGAGTAAGTATTTCACAAAAAGTCTTAAAAATTAAATTATAGAATATATTTGTATTGTGTTCCAAAATTCAAATTACATATTGATTTTTCAAAAACAAAATAGTCTTATCTATGATGTCTACTGGATCCGGACCGAATAAATTGTGGAATCATTTTCTACGTACGAAAGCTGGCGATTCAGCTATATGCAATGTATGCAAAAAAAATTTAAAATGCTCTGGCGGAAGCACAAGTGGTTTGCATAATCACCTTATCAGAAAATATAATATTAATCTTCTAAAAAGAGTTCAAGATGATGATGCAGAAGCTAGCTATTCTAATATCAATACCACAACTTCCGTTACGAATGATACTAATTCTAGATCCAAAATTTCTGATTATTTCAATATTATTAAAACTATTGATGACTCATTTCCAGCTGTTTTAGCACGGCTGACAGCACGAGATTGCTTATCATTTAAAAAGATTTGCACATCATACGATCTTCAGCAATTATTTAAATCCAAAGGATATGATTGCCCAAAGTCTCCAAAAATAATTAAGAAAATGGTGTTGCAGTACGGTATTGCGATAGAAAATATAATTTCCATTACTACGGATGAGGCTTCCGTAATGAAAAAGGTAGGCAGATTACTGGACGTAAAACATCAACTATGTTTAGCCCACGGCATCCAGTTATCAGTAATTAAGGTGCTGTATAAAAGATCTGTTTCGGATAATATTTCCGTAGAAAATCAAGAAATGGCTATTACTGAATTTGAACTTGGTGAGGATGAAGAGGACGAAGTAATGGATGATATTGAGATTTTTGACGTTATTGAGGATACATCAACTACTGATTCATCAATTCAACATGTAAGTATAGGTCCAATAATAACAAAAATTCGGAAAATTGTTGTCATGTTCCGTAGATCACCAACAAAAAATGACATTCTCCAAAAACATGTTAAGGATGAATTTAAAAAAGAACTTACGCTAATCCTTGACACAAAAACACGGTGGAGCAGTATGTTGATAATGTTGGAAAGAATTTATGAAATTAAAAATTGTGTTCGTAAGAGTCTAATCGATATCAAATCCGATATAGATTTATCAGAAAATGATCTCAATGTAGTATCAAATATAATAATGGCTTTGCAACCTGTTAAAGTAGCTGTGGAAGCTCTCTGTTCAAGGGACACGAATCTATATGTTGCAGATTTGACAATTAGCTTCATGTTTGATGAACTAAGCAAACAAAATAATTTCTTAAGTAATGAATTAAAACATGATTTAATATTTCGAATAAGTGAGAGAAGAACCGTATATTCTGATATATATTCATATCTTCATGAACCATGTCCGTCCACGTACAGCTTTAAATAATGAAAGAAATTATGGCGTGTTTAATACAACAAATAAAGTGGTTATGGAAAAAAATATTATAGAAATCATTCAACAATTTTTAAAAAACGATTCCGAAATTACTGAAGCTGAAGTTGTGCAAGTGTATGAAACTGAATCAACTATTGAATCTACGGTTTTATCAGCAGTAGCGACATCAAGTCAAGCTATGTCAATGAAAGAAAAACTTAATTTAGTTATTAAAAAAAAATGAAAACTATTGCTCACGAAGAGATTAGTGATCCGAAGACAACATCCGGTCTTTTAAATATAGTCAGGAAAGAAATGACGTATTTCAAGGAACAAAATATTAAAGGAAAATATTTAAACAAACTCCAAAAGTATATTTCAACAGTTCGTCCAACCAGTGTAGAGTCGGAAAGAGCTTTTTCTGTAGCAGGTTTAATTGGTACAAGGTACAGAACAAGTTTAAACGACGAAACATTAAACGTGATGTGTTTTTTAAGAGCATACTTCAATAAACAATTTATGCTCCTTGAAAAGTGAGGATTGACTATATTAATTATTTTTATTTTATAAATGAAGTCTACTTTATGTTTATGTTTTTTTTTATGTTTACGCTAAAGTACAAAAATATTGAAGTTAATGTACAATAAATGAATTCATTATAATTTATTTTATAAAAAAAAATCTTTTTGATTGTTTAATTTATTTATTTTTAACTAGGTACTCAAGGATGGACCTATAAACTGATCCTGTTATACAAATATATTCATTTATTATGCTTTTTGTTGCTTTCAGTGTATATATTATTAATATTTAATCTTTTAGCAAAAAACCGGTATATTACCGGTAACCCGGTAATAATATTTTTTTTATCGAATTACCGGTTTTTTGAAATATCGGTAAATTTACTAGCACTAGATGGGGGTTCTATGACAACTGATTTAATGATGAAATGGATACAAAATTGTTATAGCCAACAATGCAATACTTTGTTGATCAATTATCCATTTAAAAACGCTTTAAGAGCCGAATGGAACAATTGGCTAGCAGAAGCACCTGATGAAATAAAGGTTATCGAAAAAAGCCAAGTTACCAAAATTTGGTAGATTTTACTGCAGCAGCGCTGAAAAAATTTCTCCTGAAATCATAATGCGATCTTTTGAATGTTGTGGTATTGGGGAACGTGGATCAGAAATTCTTTTATCCAAATTAAATAAAAGGTTAGAAGCAGCGTTAGCTTTTGACGAGGTATTACAACAGAGGTCTGAACAGAATCTGGTCCTGGAAGAAGAGGAATGTCAAGAAAATCCTGATGAGGAATATGAACTGCTATTTCAGGAAGAATTTCCCAGCGCTAGCACTGAAGAAATTTTATTGTCATCATCAAGTATTGATGATGATTCTAACTGTGACGATGAGTCGGATTAACGACAATGAGTCGGATTAAAATATTAACAGATTCATGTCACCAAATTTAATTTGTTACCTACGTAATACTACTCTGAATTTTTTTATTTAAATTATTTAAGTTTTTGTTTCGATTAATTTTTTATTAAAAAAAGTTCCTATATTATTTATTTAGGTATAGGTACATAAAATAATAATTACCTATTTATAACGTTTCTTGATACCAAATGAATTATATACCTGGTATAATTTTTTTTTTTTTTTTACAAATTAAATATAATACATTTTATTTTACTGTGTTTAGTAAAATATTGTTATTGTGTTTAATTTAATTAATTTGAATTTTTTCATTAAGTAATGATAAAGTTTACTAGGTATATGGTATAGTCTTATCGTATACCAATTAGTATACCATGGTATATTAAAACAAATAGTTTACCTGGTATATTATTTGGATTTAAAAGTAAATCAAAATTTTGGCGTTTTCCATATAGTGTACCATGGTATAATAAACCAAATAGTTTACCTGGTATATTATTTGGATTTAAAAGTAAATCAAAATTTTGGCGTTTTCCATATAGTGTACCATGGTATTAAAATCGGCACTCTACGGTATATGTTCATAATTTTAAATGAACATTTGAAAAATATTATATGAAAAATTATATGTTGGTTTGTTGTTGGTGTTGGGATATATTACTGTCGATGTTTAATTTTAAATTAACATTTGAAAAATATTATAAGGAAAATTGAAAAAAAATGTATGTGTTTCGTCTTTCGTGCTTTTTCAAATTTATTCTTATTTTGGTTATCTACTGATTAAGATGTTTGTTCAAGATTGTGTTGTTGATGATATTTTAAAAACGTCTTTTTCAAGGCGTACAATGGAAGAAAAGACTATGATTATTAAAAATGGTAGGCCAAAACCTGAAATGAAAGAATTAATTTCAAATTTAAAAATGAATAATTCTTTAGTAGTACGGCTATTTAGTTTATCATCATATTATGATAAATATGAATGGCTAACAGGATCTTATACTATTAATAAATTATTTTGTTGGCCATGTATTGTTTAATGTTCTGCTAAAGATAATACAGCTTGGTCGAAAACTGGTTTTTCTGATTTGAATCATTTTAGCGCCAGTGTTTCGAAACATAAGAAATGCCAAGCTCATATCAATTGCATTCTTGCATTTAAAACCTTTGGTAAAATACGAGTAGATCTATTAATTGATCAGCAAAAAAAAATTGCAATTACCCGCCACAATGTAATAGTCGAAAAAAAATAGAAATATTCTTAAGCGCTTAATCGATGCTGTGTGTTATTTAGGTACTCAAGAGCTCGCTTTTCGTGGACACGATGAAAGCTCAGTATCGATTAATCGTGGCAATTATATCGAGTTTTAGAATATATTTCTAGGGATGATGAGACTCTTTTCGCCCATTTACGTTCTAATTCTGTATTTAAAGGTACCTCTTTTGATATCCAAAATGATATAATTGATTCACTTCGTCACGTTATTTTAAAAGAAATAAAAATTGAAATAGAAGCTTCCGATTATGTTTCAATTATTTTAGATGAAACCACTGATGTGTTCACAAATGTCTAATGTTATTAGTTGCTCAAGCATATGATGGAGCAGCAGTTATGTCGCGTCATTTAAATAGAACACAAGCCAAAGTAAAAGAAGTTTATAAAAATGCACTCTTTGTTCACTGTACAGCTCACCGTTTGAATTTGGTACTAATGCAATCTGTAAATTTTATAAGTGCCTGTAAAATAATTTTAGTACAATGTCTGGAATGGCTGCATTTTTTTCACATTCCACAAAACGTTCAAATAAATTGTACCTACGAACAAATAAAAAAACGATTTCCACAGGTAGCCCTAACACGATGGTTTTTTAATTCCAAAACTGTAAGTACTGTAATGTGTAATCGCGAAGATCTCTGTTCGTTTTTTGAAAATATTATTGCAGAACCTTCTGACTGGGATAAAGACACTATAGTCGCAGCAGGTGGATTTCTGTATTTTCTTAACAATTTTGCAAATCAATTTTTGTTAGAAATTTTTTCAAGAATTTTTGCATTTTCCGATATTTTATTTGCCGTTTTGCAAAACAAAATTTAGATATATGCTACTGTAATACAAAAATTAATGAGACAAAAGAACAACTGAGTAAATTAAAATCTCAATTTATATGTATCTTTGAAGAAACAAAAGAAGTAGTCTGACCTTTAAATCAAAGACGTCGAATGCAAAATCAAAATGACCCTGACGAGCAATTTAGGAGATTATATAACGAAATATTTGATACAATTTTAATGCAATTAGATGTGCGTTTTGAAAGTATGAAAGATTTGAGATTCTAAATCATTTCCTAAATACTGTGACAAATTTCCATCTGATGATTTTAAATTAAATAATGAATTGACAGTGGTTTATAACAGTACCTCTACGTTTGAAAATTTGACCCTCATTGAAATTTTGCAATACATTTTACAAAACAGTTTAAAATCTACACTATCTGAAGTTTTCAAATTAGCTTACCTTATTATTACTATTCCTGTCAGTTCATCAAGTGCGGAACGATCTTTTTATCTCGATTAGCTATAATATCCATAAAAAAAAAAATTATTAATAGACCTTAAGAAACAACCACATTTTTATGATAATGTAATTAATTTTTTTTGCCAAAAAAATGGGCGTATTAAATTCATTTACAAGGAATAATTAAATATATTTTAAAATCATCAACTGTAAGTTGAATACGCAACATAGTTATGTTAACTTCAACTACAGTATGACTTGACGACCCTCCCAGATGATGTCATTACTTAAATATTCGTAGCTTAATTAGTATTATTATTATTATTTTAATATTATTGCTGTCATTGCCGTCCTACTTGGATACCCTCGGTAACGAAAGAAGCTGTATATTTTATTTTGTTGCAACTGCATTCCGGACCCGAAAAAGGGAAAACAATGCAGTTTCAATGGAAGCGGGTATTTAGAATCGATCAAAATAGGGGATTCTCATTTTCGGATAAGACGCTACATATTTTCTTTCGTTAAAACTGCATTCTGTATCCAAAAAAGGGAAAACAATGCAGTTACAATTAAAGCAAATATACAGAATCTAGCGGTAAGGCAAATCCCAGCAACATGAATCTCTATTGTATCTCCACTTATGTTAGCTTGTGAACTGAACAGGGAATCAGGTTAACCTAAAAGGCGTAGAAGATGAGATACATTTGGAAGGATAACATTATTATTATTTATTATTATTATTTTTTTATTTTATTATTATATTTTTTTATCATTTATTTGTTTTTATTTTTTGTTATTTATTTATTATTTATTATTATTTATTTATTATTTTTTATTATTTATTATTTAAACATCAGAGCCAAATTTCCATAATTTTTATAGTAATGGGATAGGTGAATATTCCTCGGAGTGCGACAGGTGTTGTTAAATTCTGTAATAATTTTATTTATTTATTTATTAATATTTATTAGTTTTATTTATTATTTTTTATTATTATTAATTTGTTATTCTTATTATTTATTATAATTATTTTTTTATTATATACTTATGATAAAATACTTATGATTTTGGAATCATCAAATTTTCCCCAATTTTGTAGTATAATTTTAAAATTTATATATGTAACTAGTATATAGTACATTATATATAATTTTTTGCGATACAATAAAATTAAAAATAATTTGGATTTGGGGACTAAGTGTTAAAGGTTTATCTCTTTTAGACCACCACAATCAAAAACAAATTTTTACGTCTATAGGTTTTTTATTAAACATACAATATTTTGGTAATGAATTTAGATACGCCGGTATGGCAAACCATCATATATTTTTTTGTTTTGAATTTATTAAACTGAACACCCGGTACAAAACCATTAGCTTCGCCACTGCATAGTGCTCTTTCTTCTGACATCTGTAACACGTAATATTCTTCACGTCATTGGATGGCTTTAATTGTTTCTGACGTTCTTGTTGCTGCTGCTTCCATTTAGAATTAAAATTTTCAGATGAACGATGAGAACTTTTAGATTTTGATCTTGGCTTGCTTTGATAATTATTTTGGTGGCTTCTACCAATCCAATTTAGTCCTGTATGTTTTCATCTTGTTGAAAAACTCTACTCATAAATTTGTGTCTTTCAGCTCTAGTATTAGTTTTAGTAATAGCCAATAAAATATTATAATTAATATTTTTATTATAATAAGGTTTTACACAAAAAACAAATATATTTCTGCTTCTATTTTATATAAATCTTAGAATGAGATTTTTTACAATCTTAAAATTTTTCACAAAAAATTATTTTTCATTCGACTATTTTATATAAATTTAACCAAATTTATTTCCTCGTCGCCAAATAATGTGTCTGTAGTCTGTTGCTGTCAAAATAAATACAATGAGAAAACTTAAATTTCTTAAAACTGACTTTATTTAATAATTGTTCATCAAGACTGAAAATACAGATTCGTTCTCGTGTAACAATCACTCGATGTAATGATCATGAATGATAATATTTATACAGGGTGCCCGCACTACGTGTGCGTTAATCTCGGGAGGTATTTCGGCATGACGGAAAACAAAAAATGTAGGGCCTCTAAAATGTACCGTTACCGAGATACAGGGTGATTAATTTTTTTTATATATAGTTTTACATAAATGGCAAAATTTCGCAAACTATTTAATCAAAATTCTTATTTTTTTTATTCGACAGGTAATTGTCGTAGCTTTACTTTGATGTATCATAACATAAACCTAATATTGTTTATCGAAGTTTACTTTTGTAACTTACTTTTGCAATATAAAATAGGATTATGTCTGCGGGATATTTGCATTACATTGGTTTCATCTCCGGTCGATGTGAGCCAAGTGCATACTTTTCGTAGTTATGTTACTATATTAGGTGATTCGGGAGCAAAAGACGAAATTAAAGTTAAGGCTGCACAAGAATTGAGTAAACATTTTGACGTAATTGTACGAAAATTAGCGTATCCACCATTCTTAGATCAGTCTATAAAAATATTTAGATCATTAATCATTCTATGAAAAGGTTATAATAATTATAATTTATACATAAAAAAAATATTATTTACTAATTATTCGCTTTATGTTTTAGAACTTTAATAATCATTCAGGATGCTGTAGTAACCCATGCACATTACGTCGTCAAAGGAATGTTAATCTTAATTTAGTCCGAAAGAAGCAGCAAATTTACAAAAATAATTACAAGTTGCTGCACGACATATTTTTGAAAGAAAAAATTGTTACAAGAAAAATTAATAAAATAAAAAAAAAGCTGCTAACTAGGGGGAGCAGATAACTCATAGTATGTTATTTAACAGTGATTTATGTCCAACAGTTTTTTGTAATTTACATTATCTTTGTAACACACAGTGCTTTCTTCAAAATTGCTCATCTTTATTATTTATTGATTTAATTTTATATTCTTATTTTTTTAATAATAAATAATATTATTAAAATAACTATAATAAGTATAAATATGCGTAATCACGAATCCAACCTGTGTACAAAATTTCATTGAAATTGGATAATATTTACCATATGTTCTAGAACATATGAAATATTAATCGGAAATTTTAGCATGGGCCCCCTAGAGCTACTAACGTCTACATTAGGCTACACATGCGTATTCACGAATCCAACCTGTGTACAAAATTTCATTGAAATTGAAAAATATTTACCATATGTTCTAGAACATATGAAATATTAATCGGAAATTTAAGCATGGACCCCTCAGGCTACTAACTTCTACCTTAGTCTACACATGCGTAATCACGAATCCAACCTGTGTACAAAATTTCATTGAAATTGAATAATATTTACCATATGTTCTAGAACATATGAAATATTAATCGGAAATTTTAGCATGGACCCCCTAAAGGTATTAACTTCTATCATGGTCAACACATGCATAATCAGCAGGTCTACCTTTGTACCAAATTTCATTGAAATTGAATAATATTTACCATATGTTCTAGAACATATGAAATATTAATCGGAAATTTTAGCATGAACCCCCTGAAGCTATTAACTTCTATCATTGCCAACACATGCATAATCAGCAGGTCTACCTTTGTACCAAATTTCATTAAAATCAGATAATAATTACATGCTATAAAACACGTAATTATATAAAATTCGGAAACTAAAACTGTTTTCTAGGAACCCCCTGAAGGTCTCCAAATTTCAGGAGAGCCAACTAGATGACAAAATTAGCCTATATATAAAATATCTTTGAAATCGGTTAACAATTACTATATGCTGTAGAACATATTTAAAAAAAAAAATAAAAAAAAAATTTAACATGGACCCCCTAATCCTACTAACCTGTAATTTGGTCAACCTATGCAGAATCATGAACTCAACCTGTGTACCAAATTTCATTGAAATCGGATAATAATTACGAGCTGTAGAACACAAAGCAAATATTCTTCGGAAACTAAGCTGCTCATATATTAGTTTCCCATGAACGTACTATACCTACCAACTACAAATTTGTGGAGTATCAAGTAGATAACTAAATGAAACTGTGTATTCAATATCATTGAAATTGGGTGAAAGGTACCGTAGATATAGAGAGTTGAACTTATGAAAAGTAATTACGGATTTTTATATGGACCCACTGAAGTATCGACTTTAAATTTTACAGACACCAATTACATACGGAAACTATCATATGTACCAAAATTTATGCTAATTAGATAAAAATTACTATATGCTCTAGAGTATACGAAATTTTAATCGGAAATTTTACCATGGACCCCCTGAAGTTACAGACCTGTATCTTGGTAGGCTTGTGGACAATCATGATACCAACCTATGTTTTAAATTTCATCCAAATCTGAGACATGAAATTTTTTTTTACATTTTCCCGTAGAACAAAAACACGTAGGTTGCCACATAAATGGGGAAATCTAACATGGTCCCACTGAAAGGATCGATCTCATCTTGTACCGGCACCTGCGCGAGGTATGTTAGAGCCTGTGTGCCAAATTTCATTAAAATCGGACAAGCGGTTCTAGAAGATGTTGCTGCGCACATAAAAAGCGTACGCGTACGCGTTCCCCGGACACTTTTTTTTTTTGCATTTTCGGACTCCCCGACCTCGGAAACGCCTAGAAAAAAAATTTGAGCGAACTTTTTTTTTTGACCATCCAACCCATCACCAGACTTCATAGTATTTCATACTATTCGTAATTTAATATAAATTACTTTATTTTATTTATTTTTATTTATAATTGAAAAAAAAGAATAGGGTTATGGGAAAAAGGGGACAGAAATATGAATTTAATCGCCTTCCAATAAAAAATTTTGTGGCACTGCTAGAGAGACACGAGAGTTGGATATCTATTTAAGTATATATATTATCTATGGTATGTCACCGGGAAATAAGGTTTTTTTTCTTAGAGCATATAATACAGAAGCAGAAATAGTATAGTTTTGTACCTACAAGCTATGGTAGATTTGTTGAGCTTTAGAATTCGCAGATGCTGTCAAAAAAAAAGCTGCTAACTAGGGCGAGCAGATAACTCATAGTATGTTGTTTAACAGCGATTTATGTCCAAAAGTTTTTTGTAATTAACATTATCTTTGTAACAAACAGTGGTTTCTTCAAAATTGCTCATCTTTATTATTTATTGATTTAATTTTATATTTTTATTTTTTTAGTAATAAATAATATTATTAAAATAACTATAATAAGTGTAAATATGCGTAATCACGAATCCAACCTGTGTACAAAATTTCATTGAAATTGGATAATATTTACCATATGTTCTAGAACATATGAAATATTAATCGGAAATTTTAGTATGGACCCCCTGAAGGTATTAACTTCTATCATGGCCAACACATGCATAATCAGAAGGTCTACCTTTGTACCAAATTTCATTAAAATCAGATAATAATTACATGCTATAAAGCACGTAATTATATAAAATTCGGAAACTAAAACTGTTTTCTAGGAACCCCCTGAAGGTCTCCAAATTTCAGGAGAGCCAACTAGATCACAAAATTAGCCTATATATAAAATATCTTTGAAATCGGTTAACAATTACTCTATGCTGTAAAACATATTAAAAAAAAAAAATCAAAAAAAAAATCGGAAATTTAACATGGACCCCCTAATCCTACTAATCTGTAATTTGGTCAACCTATGCAGAATTATGAACTCAACCTGTGTACCAAATTTCATTGAAATCGGATAATAATTACGAGCTGTAGAACATAAAGCAAATATTCTTCGGAAACTAAGCTGCTCATATATTAGTTTCCCATGAACGTACTATACCTACCAACTACAAATTTGTGGAGTATCAAGTAGATAACTAAATGAAACTGTGTATTCAATATCATTGAAATTGGGTGAAAGGTACCGTAGATATAGAGAGTTGAACTTATGAAAAGTAATTACGGTTTTTTACATGGACCCACTGAAGTATCGACTTTAAATTTTACAGACGCCAAGTACATACGGAAACTATCATATGTACCAAAATTTATGCAAATTAGATAAAAATTACTATATGCTCTAGAGTATACGAAATTTTAATCGGAAATTTTACCATGGACCCCCTGAAGTTACAGACCTGTATCTTGGTAGGCTTGTGGACAATCATGATACCAACCCATGTTTTAAATTTCATCCAAATCTGAGACATGAAATTCTTTTTTACATTTTTCCGTAGAACAAAAACACGTAGGTTCCCACATAAATGGGGAAATCTAACATGGTCCCACTGAAAGGATCGATCTCATCTTGTACCGGCACCTGCGCGAGGTATGTTAGAGCCTGTGTGCCAAATTTCATTAAAATCGGACAAGCGGTTCTAGAAGATGTTGCTGCGTACATAAAAAGCGTACGCGTACGCGTCCCCCGGACACTTTTTTTTTTGCATTTTCGGACTCCCCGACCTCGGAAACGCCTAGAAAAAAATTTTGAGCGAACTTTTTTTTTGACCATCCAACCCATCACCAGACTTCATAGTATTTCATACTATTCGTAATATTAATTTAGAGCTTTTTTTAAAAAAAAAAGTGATATTAATATTATAAATTTCTTGATTATTTCGCACTATTACTTATTACGAATAGTATGAAATACTATGAAGTCTGGTGATGGGTTGGATGGTCAAAAAAAAAAGTTCGCTCAAAATTTTTTTCTAGGTGTTTCCGAGGTCGGAGAGTCCGAAAATGCAAAAAAAAAAAAGTGTCCGGGGAACGCGTACGCGTACGCTTTTTATGTGCGCAGCAACATCTTCTAGAACCGCTTGTCCGATTTTAATGAAATTTGGCACACAGGCTCTAACATACCTCGCGCAGGTGCCGGTACAAGATGAGATCGATCCTTTCAGTGGGACCATGTTAGATTTCCCCATTTATGTGGCAACCTACGTGTTTTTGTTCTACGGGAAAATGTAAAAAAAAATTTCATGTCTCAGATTTGGATGAAATTTAAAACATGGGTTGGTATCATGATTGTCCACAAGCCTACCAAGATACAGGTCTGTAACTTCAGGGGGTCCATGGTAAAATTTCCGATTAAAATTTCGTATACTCTAGAGCATATAGTAATTTTTATCTAATTAGCATAAATTTTGGTACATATGATAGTTTCCGTATGTACTTGGTGTCTGTAAAATTTAAAGTCGATACTTCAGTGGGTCCATGTAAAAATCCGTAATTACTTTTCATAAGTTCAACTCTCTCTATCTACGGTACCTTTCACCCAATTTCAATGATATTGAATACACAGTTTCATTTAGATATCTATTTCTATTTGATACTTCATAAATTTGTAGTTGGTAGGTATAGTACGTTCATGGAAAACTAATATATGAGCAACTTAGTTTCCGAAGAATATTTTCTTTATGTTCTACAGCTCGTAATTATTATCCGATTTCAATGAAATTTGGTACACAGGTTGAGTTCATGATTCTGCATAGGTTGACCAAATTACAGATTAGTAGGATTAGGGGGTCCATGTTAAATTTCCGATTTTTTTTTTAATTTTTTTTTTTAATATGTTCTACAGCATAGAGTAATTGTTAACCGATTTCAAAGATATTTTATATATATTTGGATATATTTGTTAACCGATTTCAAAGATATTTTTTTATATATATTTAGAAATTTGGAGACCTTCAGGGGGTTCCTAGAAAACAGTTTTAGTTTCCGAATTTTATATAATTACGTGTTTTATAGCATGTAATTATTATCTGATTTTAATGAAATTTGGTACAAAGGTAGACCTTCTGATTATGCATGTGTTGGCCATGATAGAAGTTAATACCCTCAGGGGGTCCATGCTAAAATTTCCGATTAATATTTCATATGTTCTAGAACATATGGTAAATATTATTCAATTTCAATGAAATTTTGTACACAGGTTGGATTCGTGATTACGCATGTGTAGACTAAGGTAGAAGTTAGTAGCCTGAGGGTGTCCATGCTAAAATTTCCGATTAATATTTCATATGTTCTAGAACATATGGTAAATATTATCCAATTTCAATGAAATTATGTACACAGGTTGGATTCGTGATTACGCATGTGTAGACTAAGGTAGAAGTTAGTAGCCATATGGGGTCTATGCTAAAATTTCCGATTAATATTTCATATGTTCTAGAACATATGGTAAATATTATTCAATTTCAATGAAATTTTGTACACAGGTTGGATTCGTGATTACGCATGTGTAGACTAAGGTAGAAGTTAGTAGCCTGAGGGGGTCCATGCTAAAATTTCCGATTAATATTTCATATGTTCTAGAACATATGGTAAATATTATCCAATTTCAATGAAATTTTGTACACAGGTTGGATTCGTGATTACGCATGTGTAGACTAAGGTAGAAGTTAGTAGCCTGAGGGGGTCCATGCTAAAATTTCCGATTAATATTTCATATGTTCTAGAACATATGGTAAATATTATCCAATTTCAATGAAATTTTGTACACAGGTTGGATTCGTGATTACGCATATTTATACTTAATATAATTATTTTAATAATATTATTTATTATTAAGGAAATAAAAATATAAAATTAAATCAATAAATAATAAAGATGAGCAATTTTTGAAGAAACCACTGTTTGTTACAAAGATAATGTTAATTACAAAAAACTTTTGGACATAAATCGCTGTTAAACAACATACTATGAGTTATCTGCTCCCCCTAGTTAGCAGCTTTTTATTATAAGGAGGTAGAGTTATATTTCAAATAAATATTGCAAAAAAGTATTGAAAAAATTGTGAATTGTAATGTGAAAAATTGTAATTTCAGTATAAATATGAAATTATGGTAAAATAGCGCAATCACACTTTAACGGTAAATATACAAAATTATGGTATAATAATTATAATGATACGACTTTTTAATTTAGAATGTTTTTTAAATTTAAATTAAATTTAAAATGTAATATAAAAGTATGAAAATATAAAATAAAAATTTTATTATTTCGTTGTCAAATATTTTCCATTGAAAGCTCTTCTTTACAAAAGCTTTCAATTCTGTCATTTTGTAGGCAGTGCTAAGTCTTGATATTTTTTTTATGAGGCTTGTATAATTTTTGTTATGAAATGAAAAAAAATATATATATTTTATTTTCCCTAAGGATATGGTGATGAGGAAGAAATTGCTTGAAGCGGTAAATTTAATTTCTAATCAGTTTTATATCATATTTAGAGTGCGTGCGCTACATTTTTATGCGAAAAGTTTTAAAAATCCTGATTGTTTGGGACGAAAATTACTATTAAGTACAGCAGTTCCTTCTAAACAGCTGGTAAGTTTGTTGGATAATACATATTAGATTGAAATGTTTATTAAATATAAACAATTTTATACTTTTTATATTTTTAGGGGCCCATTTAGGAATTAATAAAAAATATCTGAATTATTTTATTCTATTTTCTTGCTTATTCTTTTTTTAATAATTATTATTCCTTATATTATTATGCATTAGGCCTACTGGGGATATATCTGTAAAAAGAAACGCATCAACAGGCTTACCTCAAAGGTGATGTGGAACTGGCCTCGTATTATATGACAAATATATTTTAAAATAACTAATAAAATTCAATATCATTATAATTTCATATTCAATTTATAAAAATATAATAATAAATTACATTTTTAAATTAAAATTATGTTAATTATTATTTTATAAAATAAATAATCAAAAAATATAGATTTAAAATTTTAACATTTCAAAAAAACTCCTTAAATAAAAACAGCTTTTATACCCGGGCCGTCATTTCTGGAGACGTCACCCTGAAAAATGTCTATCTTCCCCCCACAAAATATCTACCATAAATTATATACTATTGCTGCTCCTGTATTCTATGCTCTAAGGTTATTTTATAAAGAAAATTATTTTATAATTTTAAAAAAAATAATATATTATAATTTATGTGGCCAAATAAATAAAATACAAATTTTATTTTAAATTGGGTTTCTTTGGTATTATGTCTAAAATACGCGTGTAAACTTGCAACATTTTCAAAGCTAAGTTATTTTTAGTACATTAGAGATAATTAATATAAATATTTTCGTTTTCTTTTAGCTTGTTTTACTAATATTGACCCCTATGATCAATAGGGGTATGTTGGAATTCGCCTTGGTATTAGGCGAGTCGAGTGGTAAAAAAAAACAGGCAACACGTTGCTTATTATTATGCTTCGACGCTGTTTTTGACATTCATTTTGACGTTTTTATTTAAATTTTTGTATTTTATTTTTATGTTCTAGAATTTAAATTTGAAGTAAAATAATTTTTATAAACAAAACGTGTTACAATATAATATTGTTAAGAAATTTGTGTTAAAGTGTTAACAAAGTTTAAAAATGAGTAGCATAGAATTATTCATATTCAATCATATTTGACGTTGAAAATAAAATAATTTGACATTTTAAAAATAGTATTTTTTTAAATGAGGAGTGCATATTACATAAATATTGTTATGTAGTTTTCTATAATTACACTTACATATTTTTAAATTTAATATTTAACAAAACAATTTCTATAAAAAACTATAAAATCTCACTCAACAATTATTTCATATTCAATATAATTTTTTTTATAAAAACTTAAAAATCTGGTTAAGATGTGGTGGTGGGAGATACACCTACTCTTTGTTTTTTAAGGGTTTTGTTTTGCCCATTTTATTTAAAATCTACAAAAAATTTGTTCTACGATTTTGTTATAATTTATTAGAAATATAATAATTTTGCGGATAGGTGTTTTACTTTTTAATTATGTTTTCCCATTTAGCTGTGCTAAGTACTTGAAGTTGGCCAAAGTAGTGCCCATTTTATGAGTAAACCCGCCAATATAATAAAAAAAAATTTTTAGAATTATACATTGAATATATTTGTAGGGGATGGGTGTTTTAAATTTTTGATATTTCAACAGCTTTTAATTAAAATCATAATTTTCTCCAGCCACCTTTTATTTTTTTAATAATTTTTTAAAAAAAAAATATTTTAATTTTAGTTCTTCAATTTAACACGTCGAGCTTTTAGCGCTGCTTTCCAGAATGTTATAAACTGAATTTATATTACAAAATTGTAGTATTTGCTAATAACATATATTTTTAGATAAATTCAATATTTTTGAAATTTCTTTCCTAAAAATAAAATAATGCAAATATTTTCTTAAAAACCAAATAACGGATAGAAAAATTAATTTTAAAATTAGATAATTTAAGTACTTTAACAGGTATTACTAAAAAAATATGTTATTAAAAAACAGGACAAATAATTTACCTCTCTATATTATATTTCTTGAACAGAATATTAGAGGTAATTTAATTATAATATATAGGTACAAAAAAGGTAATATATAAATAAAATATAAAATGTTTATATAAGACATGTTTTTATTATTTAATATTACATTATTTACTAAATAAAATATAAATTATCTCATAACATTGTCTTAGAATTTTATTCATAAAAACCATAAAAATAAAAAAAAATAAAACCACGTTCTACATAAAACCATTGCCAAATATCAGCATTTTGTATATTATTTTATCATCAATATTTTACGTGTTATTATCTCAGATAAAATAATATACAGGATATGGTATTATATGATATATTTGCACCCACAAGCTGTGTCCGAATTTTTTAAGTTCTTCTAATGTCAAATATTTCCAAATTTGTTGTCCAATATTTGCAAATTGGTTGTTAAATATTTTTGATGAGAGCTTTCAATTCGTTTTTGAAAATTTGTTATTTTGAGGTTATTTTTTGTTAGTTTTTTGTTCTATTATTAATTAAAAGTAAAACAGTATTTTAAAAAACATTAGTATTACTATAAAGTGGTATAAATTGAACAATATTATAATGTATTATTGTGTTGTGAAAGGGAGTAAATATAATTTATTTAATAAATTACCAGAATGTGAAAGGGTTACCCTGTACAGGTAAATATATACTAAATGTAATTATTTAAGAGTGGTTTTTAAAATATATATTAAATTTATATATATTTTTTGTTAAATTTAATTTAAATTTTATTGTGTCATTTGATGTTTTAAATTATAAACATGAAATGAAAATCAAAAATAAAATTTATAATATTGGCGCCATATTTAAAAAGAGCTTTTAATTTTGTTCATTTTCTGAACAGTGTTGTACTCAGGATAATTTTTGTTTGAGGCGTTATTATTATTTCTTATATGATTCTTATTTCTTATAATTTTTTAGATTTCCCATTGATTTAGAAATAAGAAATAGTTGGTTTGGTGCATTAAATTTGTTACCAGATGATTATTGTGTTACATTTTGGGTGTGTGCGTTACATTTTAGAGCGCAAGATTTTAAAACTCAACATCGGAAACTGCTAAATAAAACTGCAGTTCCTTCACAAAATTTGATAAGTTTTTAAACAAGAATTTTAAATTGTTTTATTAATATTTTTTTTAATATTTTTAGGAAATATATTTCAATTTTATTCTTTTATTCTTATTTCTCATTTAATTCTATTCTTTAATTTTATTCTAATTCTATTTCTTATTGTTTCCTTGGCTTTTTATTCTAATCTTTATTCTTATATATATATATAAATATATATATATACGTTACGTTGAATCCAGTACCTGCTGAAAAAGAAAATTCTACGAATAATGTATATATGTTGTCAATTTTGGAAGATAGATTGCCATATAATGTAGATTTTAATTAAAAATATTATATAAATAATTATAATTTTATATAATATTTAGGAAATGGATTTTCTTATTCCGTCAATATCGGAAGATAGAGTGACTTTACTACAGGAAATTTTACCAAATTATGTAAGTTTTAATTTTAAAATGTTATATAAAATAATAATTATAATTTTCAATTGCGTTTAGGATTGTGTTAATATGCCATCAAAAACAAAAAAAAACGGCCAGCACCCGAGATTGAGTATTATCTTGTTCACGTTGTGCGGAGTGGAGTGGACTGGATTTGTAAATCCACCACGTGAACACCGAAAAATGTAGTATGGAGTGGATTATCAACTCCACTCAAAATGTGAGGAGTGAAGTGTAGTGGATTTGTAAATCCGTACCACGTCAACACTAGCGTAGTGGAGTAGAGTGGATTTTGACATTTGTTTTATTGTTTCAAATTGAAATTGCAAACGAACAGCACAAAAACGATTTTTTAATTAAAAAATACTTCAACAAAAACGATTTTTTAATTAATTTAAACAATTTCAGAAAAAAGGATATGTCAAAAAAAATAGTTCAACATGTCTTCACTAGATGCGTTATGGTAGATTTAATACGATCCACACCCAGGTGAACACTCATACTACGACCGGATTTGCAAATCCAGTCCACTCCACTCCGCACCACGTGAACAAGATCTATATCTAAATCTATAGTTTTTCTTCAAAGAGATCCGGGAGAGGGCAGTGCCCCCAAAAAAGTTATTATTATTACACAGAAAAAGATGCTGTGCACAGTAGTGATGATGGATTGAAAATAAAGTGAAAATAAATTAAATTATTGTAACAAAATAGCCTTTTATTAATTTATTTTAATTATCATTTATTAAATAGATAAATAATCACATAATTCCATTATTTTTTGCATATAAAATTTTTTCATATAAAATAAAATTATAAAAAGAGCTTTCTTTCAATAAATAGAGCTTTTATGCGCGGGCTGCATTTCTGAAGCCGTCACAATTAAAAACACCCCGCTTCCGCACGAAAAAAAAATCATTCTCATATTCCAAGGATTCCAAAATATCAACATAACAAAATATAGCTAAAAATTCCTTTTTGGTATATCATGATTTTATTAAGCACTCTAACTACAGTGAAAACTCTAGTATTATGCTATTTTTAATGCAAAAAAGAATCATGGTGAAGTGAAAGAAAGAAATATTTTGTTCATCAGTTTTTAATTTGAAAAATTATGAACTAACAAAATTAAAAATTAATAACAAATTTTTAGGTTCTTAAGACAAACCAAAAAAAAAAATGTAAACAAATTTAAATATTTAATTATATTTTAGAGATTAAATAAAAAAAATCAAATTATTACGCGACATCTCTGACGAACGCATTATTTCGCACACAACCGATTTCATTTGGCTTCCGCGTTCAACGTTTTTAGCAGCTCCTGACTCCTTTGGAGATATTTTAAACAAAAAGTGTTTTTTAAAAAACCAAGAACCATCTAGCAATTAAAAAACAATATACGCAATTAAATCGAGGACATAACACCTGAAATTTTGCGAAAGGTATAATAAGTAGCTCTTATATAAAAAGTTATAAAGATTCTAAACCACAACATTCATTTTACGCCACGCTGTATAATCTAATAGAAAATTGCTAAATGCAATTATAAAAATTGTTTCATTTTTCTTTTTTTAACGTAGTATTTTGCTATTTTTTATTTTATAATTTTTTATTTTTTTGTTTAAAAAAAAATTATATCTAGAGATGACTTTTTGCCAATATACTTGGATGAGTAATATTCTGAATACTTGAAGGTTTTTCCAATTTAGATACTTCATTCAAATTAATAGTTGGAATAAATGCATTGTGGATATGGCTGGAATAAACGTTATGAGCATTAATTGTCATGCCAGGTTATTTAATAGCACAGTTCGGTATTAATTTTAATAAACCTTCTCCAGATATTGTTTTGCTGATTACATTTGAATTGCAAACAATGTTCAATGTGTAGTCCTTATCAAATGCAAAAAATCAATGGTTTGGACCATACTCTGCCTTCTTTGATTGCCTTAATGTTACATAATGGAAATAGCACAGAATTATGATTAAAAAGACTCATTTCACAATGATTGTTGGTAGAAGCAGTCGTGAAGATGGGATGATTTTGCTTGCAGATGTTTCGTCCATTTTGAAGTATGTAGCAGTTGTCTCTTGCTTTCTCATTCATAGAATAAAATAGATCTCTATGTAGGTTGATATCTAGATATGGTGCTGATGGCTCGATATATATCAGTTGATTACCTCTTTTTGTTGGTAGTGGAATAGCCTTGAATAGTTGGAATTTTTTTCGATTTAGCAACGGAATTGTGATCTGAAATATTAAAATGCTATCAGTAATTCGTGCCTTGGCACTCATTAATTTATATGTCGTGATTATATCATCGGTATTTTGTCCTGGAATAATAACATTTGTAGGTATGTGTTGTTGAATAGTTTTTAGTTTTTAATTCTTCCCGCAGTTGCTTTGGACTTAAGACCAAAGGATTAATCCTTTCATGATGAAAATCTGTTAGTACATCTAGAATTGTATTTTGAGTTTCTTGATAGCTTGATAATATTAACATTGTAAGTGATGTCAGACTAGGAACTTGCTGCATTGTTTGCATCTCTTCAGTCATATTTACTATATATCATTGTATAGTTTTATCATATGAGTTTCAATAAGATTTAATCTATTATTTGTATCAAATTCATTTTGTTTCATTATATTGTATGTTGATTCAATGATGGACGATTGATTTTGGATTAGCTTAAGAAGATGTTGTTCATTTCCCTTGGCTCCCATAATTGAATGTTCTATGTTTAAGGCATCGTCCTGATCTAGAACTCCAAAAAGAGCTTGAGCGATGTTGCCTAATATTTAGCGGAGAGCGTTTATTACGTTTTGATATACCATGTTAAAATGTTATATAAAATAATAATTATAATTTTAAATTGCGTTTAGGATTGTGTTAATATGCCATCAAAAACAAAAAAAACGGCCAGCACCCGAGATTGAGTATTATCTTGTTCACTTTGTGCGGAGTGGAGTGGACTGGATTTGTAAATCCACCACGTGAACACCGAAAAATGTAGTATGGAGTGGATTATCAACTCCACTCAAAATGTGAGGAGTGAAGTGTAGTGGATTTGTAAATCCGTACCACGTCAACACTAGCGTAGTGGAGTAGAGTGGATTTTGACATTTGTTTTATTGTTTCAAATTGAAATTGCAAACGAACAGCACAAAAACGATTTTTTAATTAAAAAATACTTCAACAAAAACGATTTTTTAATTAATTTAAACAATTTTAGAAAAAAGGATATGTCAAAAAAAATAGTTCAACATGTCTTCACTAGATGCGTTATGGTAGATTTAATACGATCCACACCCAGGTGAACACTCATACTACGACCGGATTTGCAAATCCAGTCCACTCCACTCCGCACCACGTGAACAAGATCTATATCTAAATCTATAGTTTTTCTTCAAAGAGATCCGGGAGAGGGCAGTGCCCCCAAAAAAGTTATTATTATTACACAGAAAAAGATGCTGTGCACAGTAGTGATGATGGATTGAAAATAAAGTGAAAATAAATTAAATTATTGTAACAAAATAGCCTTTTATTAATTTATTTTAATTATCATTTATTAAATAGATAAATAATCACATAATTCCATTATTTTTTGCATATAAAATTTTTTCATATAAAATAAAATTATAAAAAGAGCTTTCTTTCAATAAATAGAGCTTTTATGCGCGGGCTGCATTTCTGAAGCCGTCACAATTAAAAACACCCCGCTTCCGCACGAAAAAAAAATCATTCTCATATTCCAAGGATTCCAAAATATCAACATAACAAAATATAGCTAAAAATTCCTTTTTGGTATATCATGATTTTATTAAGCACTCTAACTACAGTGAAAACTCTAGTATTATGCTATTTTTAATGCAAAAAAGAATCATGGTGAAGTGAAAGAAAGAAATATTTTGTTCATCAGTTTTTAATTTGAAAAATTATGAACTAACAAAATTAAAAATTAATAACAAATTTTTAGGTTCTTAAGACAAACCAAAAAAAAAAATGTAAACAAATTTAAATATTTAATTATATTTTAGAGATTAAATAAAAAAAATCAAATTATTACGCGACATCTCTGACGAACGCATTATTTCGCACACAACCGATTTCATTTGGCTTCCGCGTTCAACGTTTTTAGCAGCTCCTGACTCCTTTGGAGATATTTTAAACAAAAAGTATTTTTTAAAAAACCAATAACAATCTAGCAATTAAAAAACAATATACGCAATTAAATCGAGGACATAACACCTGAAATTTTGCGAAAGGTATAATAAGTAGCTCTTATATAAAAAGTTATAAAGATTCTAAACCACAACATTCATTTTACGCCACGCTGTATAATCTAATAGAAAATTGCTAAATGCAATTATAAAAATTGTTTCATTTTTCTTTTTTTAACGTAGTATTTTGCTATTTTTTATTTTATAATTTTTTATTTTTTTGTTTAAAAAAAAAATTATATCTAGAGATGACTTTTTGCCAATATACTTGGATGAGTAATATTCTGAATACTTGAAGGTTTTTCCAATTTAGATACTTCATTCAAATTAATAGTTGGAATAAATGCATTGTGGATATGGCTGGAATAAACGTTATGAGCATTAATTGTCATGCCAGGTTATTTAATAGCACAGTTCGGTATTAATTTTAATAAACCTTCTCCAGATATTGTTTTGCTGATTACATTTGAATTGCAAACAATGTTCAATGTGTAGTCCTTATCAAATGCAAAAATCAATGGTTTGGACCATACTCTGCCTTCTTTGATTGCCTTAATGTTACATAATGGAAATAGCACAGAATTATGATTAAAAAGACTCATTTCACAATGATTGTTGGTAGAAGCAGTCGTGAAGATGGGATGATTTTGCTTGCAGATGTTTCGTCCATTATGAAGTATGCAGCAGTTGTCTCTTGCTTTCTCATTCATAGAATAAAATAGATCTCTATGTAGGTTGATATCTAGATATGGTGCTGATGGCTCGATATATATCAGTTGATTACTTCTTTTTGTTGGTAGTGGAATAGCCTTGAATAGTTGGAATTTTTTTCGATTTAGCAACGGAATTGTGATCTGAAATATTAAAATGCTATCAGTAATTCGTGCCTTGGCACTCATTAATTTATATGTCGTGATTATATCATCGGTATTTTGTCCTGGAATAATAACATTTGTAGGTATGTGTTGTTGAATAGTTTTTAGTTTTTAATTCTTCCCGCAGTTGCTTTGGACTTAAGACCAAAGGATTAATCCTTTCATGATGAAAATCTGTTAGTACATCTAGAATTGTATTTTGAGTTTCTTGATAGCTTGATAATATTAACATTGTAAGTGATGTCAGACTAGGAACTTGCTGCATTGTTTGCATCTCTTCAGTCATATTTACTATATATCATTGTATAGTTTTATCATATGAGTTTCAATAAGATTTAATCTATTATTTGTATCAAATTCATTTTGTTTCATTATATTGTATGTTGATTCAATGATGGACGATTGATTTTGGATTAGCTTAAGAAGATGTTGTTCATTTCCCTTGGCTCCCATAATTGAATGTTCTATGTTTAAGGCATCGTCCTGATCTAGAACTCCAAAAAGAGCTTGAGCGATGTTGCCTAATATTTAGCGGAGAGCGTTTATTACGTTTTGATATACCATGTTGATTAGAAATTATATCATTGGTTTGCTTAACCTTTCGAAATTGCTGCTGTAATTGATCAAGAATACCATCACATAGAACCTTGTCGGCATGCTGTTGAACACAAAAATTTCAATCTTTTTAAAAATTTGCGAATATTACTCACTTCTTGCCAGTAAGTTGTCATATTAACATAAACGAAAATAGTCCAATCACTGTTGATTAAATTAACTGGACCTAGTTCTTCAAAGTACATTCCTGGTTGATTAGTGAATTTAATAATTTCAACTTGTTCTTGTTTTATATCTTGGCATTTGATTGGCATTACAAGACCTATTATTACTAATAAATTCAACAAGGTTGAGCTGATCTTCGCTGTCTTCTTTGATGGTGGTTTTGTTGGTGCTTATTGATTTTTCGTTTATAATTTTCTGGTGTTTGAAGGGCAACTGAACTAGATGTCGTTATTTTAAATGGCTTCCAGTTGACGGAATTTGATACTTCCTTTAATTTGTTAGCAGCAGAACGAATTTTTTCTTCTTTTGTGTCTAAGTTATTAGAACTTGGTGGACAATCTGTTGTGACTGGTAAAGCACAAATTTTTTGTATTGCTCGTTTCGTGATTCCTGTGGATGTGTTTAGTTCTACAACTCGTACTAAATTGTCAGATCCTTCGATAGCTTTGATAATCCGTCACATTCGCCATTTTAAGGGAAGCAAGTTGTCCTCTTTTAATAGAACCAGTGTGCCGATTTTAATATTTGAGATTTCTGTTTCGCATTTATATCTATTTTAAACTTCTTGTAAATATTGTGTCGACAAGCGCCTCCAAAATTCTTTCTTTAAATATTTAACCAGTTCCCATCTTTTTAATAGCGTTAAGTTGACTGGTTCTGAAAGTGTATCTGGCATGGAAGTTAATGGTTGTCCGATGAGGAAATGCCCAGGCGTTAGTGCTTCCAAATCATTGGGATCAGCTGACATAGGAGTAAGCGGTCTTGAATTTAATACTGCTTCAACTTCTGTTACCACAGTATTTAATTCTTCCGATGTTAATCGTGCTGAAGTTAAAATTCTTTTCAGATGATATTTTGCTGATTTGACGGCAGCTTCCCATAGTCCGCCGAAGTGTGGTGATCTTGTTGGTATCGGGAGTAGTGTATTTATATACGTTCTGGGACAAAGGAAATGTGCAAATAAAATGTGCAAAAATTCTTAAAATAAATTCTATTCTGCATACAAATTAATGGGTATTTTAAGAATTTTTGCTCATTAATTATTAAGTAATTTACACCTTAATGAAATTCGACACCGCTTTAATTGAATTAAAAAAATTTATACTTGATTATAATTGAAATTTTTTTTCTACTTCCGGTCGAGAATAATAATATGTAATATGATCTAAATTGATTTACTTTTCCAAAAGTTTTGAGAATTTTAAGGGTCAATGAATTGCAATTTCATTTTTTTTCTACTTCCGGTTAAGAATAATATGTAGCTTGATCTAAATTAATTTAGTTTTCTAAAACTTTTGGTAATTTCAAGGGTCAATGAATTGATTCGGATGTACGTGCATTAATATTGTTTTTTCACGTTTAAAATTTAGCATAACCAGATAATTAATTAAAAAGGTCAAAATATTGGAAATAAAATCCATGCCCCATACAAAATAATGCACATTTTGAACACTTTTGCACATTTTAATAGTTTATATGAAATAAGTAATTCATCGCAAATGGGCAAAATGTTCGAAATAAATTCGATACGCCATACAACATAATGCACATTTTGTTCATTTTTGCACATTTTAATAGTTTATATGAAATAAGTAATTCTTCGCAAATGTGCAAAGTATTGACAATAAATCCTATACCCCATACAACATATTGTACATTTTGTTCATTTTTGCACATTTTAATAGTTTATATGAATTAATTAATTCTTCGCAAATGGGTATAATATTGAAAATAAATCCCATACCTCATACAAAATAATGCACATTTTGCTCATTTTTGTACATTTTAATAGTTTATATGAAATAAGTAATTCTTCACAAATGTGCAAAATATTGAAAATAAATTCCATACCATTCAAAATAATGCTCATTTTGTTCTTTTTCGCACATTTTAATAGTTTATATGAAATAAGTAATTCTTCGCAAATGTGCAAAATATTGAAAATAAATTCCATACGATTCAAAATAATGCTCATTTTGTTCTTTTTCGCACATTTTAATAGTTTATATGAAATAAGTAATTCTTCGCAAATGTGCAAAATATTGAAAATAAATTCCATACACCATACAAAATAATGCACATTTTGGTAATTTTTGTACATTTTAATAATTTATATGAATGAAATGAGTAATTCTTTGAAAATGGGCAAAAGTAAATCTCCAACTCCATACAAAATTATAAACATTTCGTTCATTTTTAAACGCATTAAGTTTCGATTAAAAATATTTATACTTAGCGTAATTTTAAATGTTTTTCTACTTCCGGCTAAGGGTAATATATAGCACGATCTAAATGGATTTTTTTTTACTTTTCCAAAAGTTTCGGGAATTTTAAGGGTCAATTAATTCAGACTTAACTAAAATGGGCGAAATATCGAAAATAAATTCCATACTCCATATAAAATAATAAAGATTTTATTCATATTTGCGCATTTCATGTAAACTATTGAAATTAATTCGTCTAAAATATCGAAAATAAGAAATTTGACACCGCATTAACTTTCGATTAAAAATATTTCTCTGGCAGAGGGGCAAAAGCATTTAAGTAATGATTTATAGTTTTCCAGAAAAGCGTTTTTATCGAATATGTTCTGCTACTTTTACATTTGACGATTTGACAATAGTATTATATTAAGATTTTTTATCCATATGTGGATAGTTTTACAATTAATTCTAAACTTCCTGGGAATCTAAACGGTTAAGTGCTTGTCGACCCTTTTTTTGGGCCGCAATTAATTTTAGTAAGTAGGCTTGGTTGATCAATGTAGAATTGCGCACATTCAGATCGAGTTAGATGTTTTAGTTAAAATATTCGATTGTCATTGAACTTGGCTTAGGTGAAGTAAATTTTTTTTTTAAATTCTGAATTAAATGGTTTTGTCCCGTAGTCAGAGATTTATACTTAAGCGTAATATTAATTTTCTTTTTACTTCAGGCTAAGAATAATATATTACAACATGATCTAAATTGTTCTTATTTTTTTACTTTTCCAAAAGTTTTAGGAATTTTATGAGTCAATAAATTGAATTGGTGTATTATATATTATTTTTTCACACTTTTAAATTTCGCATAAGTCATTACTTAAATTTTCAACCTATCAATTTTAGCGATTTAATTATAATTTAATGGGAATTAATTCGTTTTTGTCAAATCAATTATTATCTGAACAATAAAATGATGTATATTTTATTAAAATCCTGTTTTTTGTTAATTTTATTAATTAAGTAATTTAAGTAATAAGAAATTATTATTAACGTAAATTTAAAAACCTATCACAAATAATTTTAAAGATAAATATTTTTCTCAATTAAATTTGTCAATTCATCAATTAATAATTCATTATTACTGAAAAAATCAAATATTTATGCTTATAAGCCGTACAACTAATTTATTTTAGCTATTGATTAGTTGAAAAGTTTAGTGAATTTTACCGGAAAATTGATAAGTATTTTTTGAAAATTAAAAATATTTATACTTAAGTTTAAGTTTTTTTTTTTTTTACTTCCTAAATTTAATTCAATAATTATTATTAATTATTAAGCATAATACATTATTTCATTAATGACAATTTCGATGGTCTGCATATATGAATCCAAAAATTAAAATATAAATCCGAATCTTCAAAGTATAATATTTTTATTTAGGAAACTTCAGCGGGAATCATTCTGAAATTTCATAGAAAAATGTTATAAAGTAAGTTTTACCCGTTTTCAATTAAATTCGATACTAAGATTAGTTACGCGATATATCTGTTGATCTTAAATTAGTACTTTCAGCAGATTCATGAGCCTGTATAAAGTACATTTTATATTTTTTTTAAACTTATTGATACTTCTTTATAAAATTGATTGTTTTTCAATTATATAATACTTTATGAGTAAATTCAAATTTGTTTTTTATTTTCTCTCCATCACACTTCAAATTATGTTATTATTGCATTTATAATCCGAGTTTCATACTATTATTTTCCTTGCAATGGATTTTCTTGCGATGAATATTTTAGCGGTATGAAGTTTTCTTGCGAAGGATTTTTTTGTGATCAATTTTCCGCTAAGAAATTTACTTGTACAAATTTTGCTAACGATTAATTTTCTGCTACGATTTTTTCTTGGCTACGAATATTTCTTGCGATGAATTTTCCTAACGATTAATTTTCTGCAATGAAATTTCCTGCGATAAATTTTCCTAGTGATTAATTTTTTGCAATGAATTTTTCTTGGCGAGGAATTTTCTTAGCGATTAATTTTCTGTGATGAATTTTTTATGTGTATGAAGTTTTCTTGCGAAGGATTTTCTTGTAATAAATTTTCCTAGCGATTAATTTTCAGCGATGAAGTTTTCTTGCGTTGAAATTTCCTAACGATTAATTTTCTGCGATGAATTTTTTATGGGTATAAAGTTTTCTTGTGATCAATTTTCCTAGTGATCAATTTTCAGCGATGAAATTTACTTGTACGAATTTTGCTAACGATTAATTTTCTACTATGATTTTTTCTTGGCTACGAATTTTTCTTGCGATGGATTTTCTTGCGATGAATTTTCCTAGCGATTAATTTTCTGCAATGAAATTTCCTGCGATGAATTTTGTCAGCGATTAATTTTGTGCGACTAATTTTCTTATTGATTAATTTTCTGCAATGAATTTTTCTTGGATATGAATTTTCTCAGCGATTAATTTTCAGCGATGAAATTTCCTGCGACGAATTTGCCCTGCGATCAATTTTGTGCGATGAATTTTTCTTGACTATGAATTTTCTTGCTTTAGATTTTCTGCGATAAATTTTCTAAAAACCTTAAAAAAGACCTGAGTTAACAACATTTGAACCAATTAACGGTAATAAAAGTGTTTAATGATGAAAAATCTTTTGCAGATAATAAAATCGTTTTGCTTCTCGGGCTTAAAATTTTGCCTAAACAATTAATTTTTTTGCTTTTGACTTTTCATGCGATCAATTTTAAACGTCCGCCCCATAAAAATCATGCCATTACTTTTAGTGAATTAAGCGGCGGTACTTTTGACTTTTAATGCGATTACTTGTAAACGTCTAAAGATCATGGCATTACTTTTAGCGAATTACTTTAAGCGGCGCTACTTTCGAGTTTTAATGCGATTACTTGTAAACGTCTAAAAATCATGGTATTGCTTTTAGTGAACTACTTTTGACTTTTAATGCGATTACTTTTAAACGTCCAAAAATCATGGCATTACTTTTAGTGAACTACTTTTGGCTTTTAATGCGATTACTTTTAAACGTCTAAAAATCATGGCATTACTTTTAGTGAATTACTTTTGGCTTTCAATGCGATTACTTTTAAGCGTCTAAAAATTATGGCATTACTTTTAGCGAACTACTTTGAGCGGCACTACTTTCGACTTTTAATGCGATTACTTGTAAACGTCTAAAAATCATAGGATTAAAAGTCGAAAGTAGCGCCGCTTAAAGTAATTCGCTAAAAGTAATACCATGATCTTTAGACGTTTACAAGTAATCGCATTAAAAGTCAAAAGTACCGCCGCTTAATTCACTAAAAGTAATGGCATGATTTTTATGGGCGGACGTTTAAAATTAATCGCATGAAAAGTCAAAAGCAAAAAAATTAATTGTTTACGCAAAATTTTAAGCCCGAGAAGCAAAACGATTTTATTATCTGCAAAAGATTTTTCATCATTAAACACTTTTATTACCGTTAATTGGTTCAAATGTTTTTAACTCAGGTCTTTTTTAAGGTTTTTAGAAAATTTATCGCAGAAAATCTAAAGCAAGAAAATTCATAGTCAAGAAAAATTCATCGCACAAAATTGATCGCAGGGCAAATTCGTCGCAGGAAATTTCATCGCTGAAAATTAATCGCTGAGAAAATTCATATCCAAGAAAAATTCATTGCAGAAAATTAATCAACAAGAAAATTAGTCGCACAAAATTAATCGCTGACAAAATTCATCGCAGGAAATTTCATTGCAGAAAATTAATCGCTAGGAAAATTCATCGCAAGAAAAATTCGTAGCCAAGAAAAAATCATAGTAGAAAATTAATCGTTAGCAAAATTCGTACAAGTAAATTTCATCGCTGAAAATTGATCACTAGGAAAATTGATCACAAGAAAACTTTATACCCATAAAAAATTCATCGCAGAAAATTAATCGTTAGCAAATTTCAACGCAAGAAAACTTCATCGGTGAAAATTAATCGCTAGGAAAATTCATTACAAGAAAATCCTTCGCAAGAAAACTTCATACACATAAAAAATTCATCACAGAAAATTAATCGCTAAGAAAATTCCTCGCGAAGAAAAATTCATTGCAAAAAATTAATCACCAAAAAATTAATCACTAGGAAAATTTATCGCAGGAAATTTCATTGCAGAAAATTAATCGTTAGGAAAATTCATCGCAAGAAAATTCATCGCAAGAAAAATTCGTAGCCAAGAAAAAATCGTAGCAGAAAATTAATCGTTAGCAAAATTTGTACAAGTAAATTTCTTAGCGGAAAATTGATCACAAAAAAATCCTTCGCAAGAAAACTTCATACCGCTAAAATATTCATCGCAAGAAAATCCATTGCAAGGAAAATAATAGTATGAAACTCGGATTATAAATGCAATAATAACATAATTTGAAGTGTGATGGAGAGAAAATAAAAAACAAATTTGAATTTACTCATAAAGTATTATATAATTGAAAAACAATCAATTTTATAAAGAAGTATCAATAAGTTTAAAAAAAATATAAAATGTACTTTATACAGGCTCATGAATCTGCTGAAAGTACTAATTTAAGATCAACAGATATATCGCGTAACTAATCTTAGTATCGAATTTAATTGAAAACGGGTAAAACTTACTTTATAACATTTTTCTATGAAATTTCAGAATGATTCCCGCTGAAGTTTCCTAAATAAAAATATTATACTTTGAAGATTCGGATTTATATTTTAATTTTTGGATTCATATATGCAGACCATCGAAATTGTCATTAATGAAATAATGTATTATGCTTAATAATTAATAATAATTATTGAATTAAATTTAGGAAGTAAAAAAAAAAAAACTTAAACTTAAGTATAAATATTTTTAATTTTCAAAAAATACTTATCAATTTTCCGGTAAAATTCACTAAACTTTTCAACTAATCAATAGCTAAAATAAATTAGTTGTACGGCTTATAAGCATAAATATTTGATTTTTTCAGTAATAATGAATTATTAATTGATGAATTGACAAATTTAATTGAGAAAAATATTTATCTTTAAAATTATTTGTGATAGGTTTTTAAATTTACGTTAATAATAATTTCTTATTACTTAAATTACTTAATTAATAAAATTAACAAAAATCAGGATTTTAATAAAATATACATCATTTTATTGTTCAGATAATAATTGATTTGACAAAAACGAATTAATTCCCATTAAATTATAATTAAATCGCTAAAATTGATAGGTTGAAAATTTAAGTAATGATTTATGCGAAATTTAAAAGTGTGAAAAAATAATATATAATACACCAATTCAATTTATTGACTCATAAAATTCCTAAAACTTTTGGAAAAGTAAAAAAATTAGAACAATTTAGATCATGTTGTAATATATTATTCTTAGCCTGAAGTAAAAAGAAAATTAATATTACGCTTAAGTATAAATCTCTGACTACGGGACAAAACCATTTAATTCAGAATTTTAAAAAAAAATTACTTCACCTAAGCCAAGTTCAATGACAATCGAATATTTTAGCTAAAACATCTAACTCGATCTGAATGTGCGCAATTCTACATTGATCAACCAAGCCAACTTACTAAAATTAATTGCGGAAGTTTAGAATTAATTGTAAAACTATCCACATATGAATAAAAAATCTTAATATAATACTATTGTCAAATCGTCAAATGTAAAAGTAGCAGAACATATTCGATAAAAACGCTTTTCTGGAAAACTATAAATCATTACTTAAATGCTTTTGCCCCTCTGCCAGAGAAATATTTTTAATCGAAAGTTAATGCGTTGTCAAATTTCTTATTTTCGATATTTTAGACGAATTAATTTCAATAGTTTATATGAAATGCGCAAATATGAATAAAATCTTTATATTTTATATGGAGTATGGAATTTATTTTCGATATTTCGCCCATTTTAGTTAAGTCTGAATTAATTGACCCTTAAAATTCCCGAAACTTTTGGAAAAGTAAAAAAAAATCCATTTAGATCGTGCTATATATTACCCTGAGCCGGAAGTAGAAAAACATTTAAAATTACGCTAAGTATAAATATTTTTAATCGAAACTTAATGCGTTCAAAAATGAACGAAATGTTTATAATTTTGTATGGAGTTGGAGATTTACTTTTGCCCATTTTCAAAGAATTACTCATTTCATTCATATAAATTATTAAAATGTACAAAAATTACCAAAATGTGCATTATTTTGTATGGTGTATGGAATTTATTTTCAATATTTTGCACATTTGCGAAGAATTACTTATTTCATATAAACTATTAAAATGTGCGAAAAAGAACAAAATGAGCATTATTTTGAATGGTATGGAATTTATTTTCAATATTTTGCACATTTGCCAAGAATTACTTATTTCATATAAACTATTAAAATGTGCGAAAAAGAACAAAATGAGCATTATTTTGAATGGTATGGAATTTATTTTCAATATTTTGCACATTTGTGAAGAATTACTTATTTCATATAAACTATTAAAATGTACAAAAATGAGCAAAATGTGCATTATTTTGTATGAGGTATGGGATTTATTTTCAATATTATACCCATTTGCGAAGAATTAATTAATTCATATAAACTATTAAAATGTGCAACAATGAACAAAATGTACAATATGTTGTATGGGGTATAGGATTTATTGTCAATACTTTGCACATTTGCGAAGAATTACTCATATAAACTATTAAAATGTGCAAAAATGAACAAAATTTGCATTATGTTGTATGGCGTATCGAATTTATTTCGAACATTTTGCCCATTTGCGATGAATTACTTATTTCATATAAACTATTAAAATGTGCAAAAGTGTTCAAAATGTGCATTATTTTGTATGGGGCATGGATTTTATTTCCAATATTTTGACCTTTTTAATTAATTATCTGGTTATGCTAAATTTTAAACGTGAAAAAACAATATTAATGCACGTACATCCGAATCAATTCATTGACCCTTGAAATTACCAAAAGTTTTAGAAAACTAAATTAATTTAGATCAAGCTACATATTATTCTTAACCGGAAGTAGAAAAAAAATGAAATTGCAATTCATTGACCCTTAAAATTCTCAAAACTTTTGGAAAAGTAAATCAATTTAGATCATATTACATATTATTATTCTCGACCGGAAGTAGAAAAAAAATTTCAATTATAATCAAGTATAAATTTTTTTAATTCAATTAAAGCGGTGTCGAATTTCATTAAGGTGTAAATTACTTAATAATTAATGAGCAAAAATTCTTAAAATACCCATTAATTTGTATGCAGAATAGAATTTATTTTAAGAATTTTTGCACATTTTATTTGCACATTTCCTTTGTCCCAGAACGTATATAAATACACTACTATCGGGCACCACTGGATTCCCCGCTGCGAACAGGTTTCGACAACAGTATCTTTCAATTCCTTACTTTGAAATAAAGAATGAAGATCTTGTTGTTCTGATTTAGCGCCAATGAAGTTTATAGTATTGTCGCAAAAGATTTTTAGTGGACATCCTCGCCGTGCTATAAAACGCTTGAGTGCTCCAATGAATGCTGCTGTTGTTAAATTAGTTACTAGGTCTATGTGCACTGCCTTTGTCGCGAATCCAACAAATACTGCTACATATGCTTTTGTAGGACGTTTACCTGTTCTTTACCTGTTTACCTGTCTGTTCCAGTCTCACCGGGGCACAGTGGGTCACCATCTCCACCATGGTATAACAAGGAACTACGTACACTGCGTAATCGCAGAAATAAGTTATGGCAAAAAAATTTAAAGTCGGAAACGAACGCCGATTATAACGAGTATATTTGTACATATGTAGAATTTTCTGATTTATCACAATTACTTTACGATGAATATTTAAATAAAATGCAAACTGAGATTCTATCAAATCCTAAAAAATTCTGGCAGTTTGTCAATACAATATGGAAAAGGGAAAAGAAGTAGATGTAATCTGCACCGATTTCTCCAAAGCTTTTGATAAAATATCAAATAAACTAATATCGTTCAAGCTTAAGGCACTCGGTTTTCATCCAGGGTTTATTCTTTGGCAGGAATCATATCTAAATGATCGTCAATATCGTGTCTTATTTAGATCCACTACTTCCGATCCTTTTACCGCAAAATCCGGTGTACCGCAGGGCAGCCATCTAGGCCCTTTGATTTTTGTGCTGTCTATTAACGACGTGGAATTTGTAATAGTTGATTCGGATGTCTCGATATATGCCGATGACATGAAATTATTTAAGGTAATTTCATCAACTCTCGATTATAATAAACTTCAAAGTGACGTAAAAAATTTTGCTACTTGGTGTGCGAAAAACCACTTAGAACTTAACGTTAGTAAATGTCAGTCTATCACATACTCGCGAAAACGTTCTCGGTCTCCACCTCGAGATTACTTCATTAATAATGAAGTCGTTTGTCGTGTAACGTCCATTCGGGATTTAGGTGTCGTCTGCGACAATGAGCTTAATTTCAGATCCCATTACGACAGAATTGTAAACAGGGCTAACTCAACGCTAGGTTTTGTAAAGCGGTGGTCTAAGGAATTCTCGGACCCATATGTTACAAAATCACTTTACACGACCTTATTTAGACCTCTGCTTGAATATGCGAGTCAGGTATGGTCACCGTACCACGCGGTCCATATTAACCGAATTGAAACAGTTCAACGCAGATTTGTTCGGTTTGCTTTACGGGGTCTACCATGGGTAGACAACTTCAACTTACCCCCATATCAGGATCGTCTGAAGCTCATTGACATGTAATCCCTCGAAAAACGTCGTGAGGTAGCTGACATTTTGTTTGTGCAACAGGTCCTTTCGGGAATAATCGAGTGCCCTGCATTTTAAGATAAGATCTTTATAAACATAAATGCGCACTCTCTAAGATCTATCCCGCTTTTCCGTGTCAATAACCATCGTACAGACTACGGAAATAACGAACCGTACACAAGAATGCTACGTAAAGTTAATGTCGTTGCAAACCACTTCGATTTTAACTGTAGCAAAGTCACTTTGAAAAAATTACTGTACAATAATATATAAATGCCAGCCTTTATGTGTGTTGTTTTGCTCGTTGCTATTTAGCTTCGTATTTCTAATTGTATGTATGCTGTGTATGGATGTATGCCTTAATTTGTTTTTCGTGACGATTGCCTTTTGCATGATAACTTTAATTTTTTTAAAGAATTTTAATATTTTTCATTCATTTTTCAATATTTCAATAATTTTTGATGACGGGTGACCTTGAATTCGCAGGCGATATCGGCGGGAAGTATGTAGCGTTCTTTTCAGAATAGCGAAGCCTGATGCTAGGTGGTAACCTGTTAATTCAAGTCGTGACTTGTAATATTATTTTATTTTTATATTTTTCATATTTTTTTTTAATTAGACTAGCTCGAATTGGTGGGTGACATCGGAAGGAGGTAGTAGCGTTCTTTTTAGAATAGCGAAGCCTGATGCTGGTGGTAACTTGCTAACTCGAGTGTTTTTTTATATCTTATTTTTTAGTAGTTATATTTTTAACTATTTATTTTTACTGCTTGTATTAAGCAGATCGTGTTTAATCTATACTAACATTTATTTTTTTTGGTGATGGTAACAGCTAAGCACCAGAGCTTAATCCATTGCGGACAGTAAATTTTTTCTCAGCATTTGGAGAAAGTGCAAGAATACAAGCATATTGACAAAGATATTCTGTTTGCTATGAGTGTCAACGTTCTTAGTATATGTACCTACTAACAATATCTCTCTATATGCTTGTTTTCGCTGATCCAAACAAATAATACAATTCTTTCATAAGTCCCCATCATCCTGAAAGGGTTAATGAGGCTTACGTTGTGAATTAAGTTGGATTAGATACTCTATTATTATTTATTTACCTCTTACATCATAGTGGATTTGAAATGGGCCGCAAAAATCTACACCGGCATTTGTAAATGGTCTGGATGGTTGAACTCTTTCAGGTGGCAAATTTCCCATAAGTTGATTAATATGTAGTGGTTTTACATGAGCACATCGTACACAGTTGTGAAATATATTTCGAACTAGCTCTCTACCTTGCAGCGCCCAGAATCTTTTTCGTATAGTTGCGATTAGTGCTGTTGGACAAGCATGAAGATGAGTAAAATGGAGTCGCTCTACTAACATTCGAATTATTAAATTTGAACTGTTCACAACCATTGGATATTTTGACTGATCGGTTAAAGATAAAGCGTGCAATCGCCCTCCAACCTTCATGGATAAATGATGTGAGACAAGAAAGTTTACTTGTTCTCGAAACTGTCCAAGACTTTGTCAGCTGTTTGAAATCATCTTTAAAATCGATTTTTTGAGTTAATTTAATTATTTGTTTTAAAGCTTCATCTAGTTCGATGGCATCTAGTTTTGATGACAGTTTTTTATTTTGAGGGTTTCTACAATTTTGCGTAAATCTAATGACAAATCCAGTTGTTTCATGAAGTCGTCGAAATGAATTTTTGTGATCAATCATATTAAGGATGTCATCAGGTTCAATATCTTCTGGAGCTATGGTCGTTATTGATGGCTGCAAATGGTCTTGAAAGTGTAATTAATAAACCTACTCGTTTAGTGTCTGGTAAATGTTTAGACCATATATTTGTTCGTTTTCAAAATAGTCAAAAAATTTCATATAGTGGTACAACTTTTGATCTTAATATCACAGATCACTGTATGACAAGCTTGCTTCTCAACAATATCCAATTAAAAAAATCAAGTAAAAAAGATCCAGTTGCTGTCACTAAAATTATTGATTTTGATAAATTGAATATTTCACTTTTTAATGAATTTTGGGAAGATGTTTATTCTGAAAATGATCCATCTGTAGCTTATGATAATTTTCTAATAATACTACATAATAAAATAAATGCTTGTAGTTTTCAACCTCCTATTAGAAAAAAAAATAAAAGACTTAAACCATGGATGTCTAAAAAATTAATTGATAAAGTTTCTAAAAAAAATAAATTAAGACAAAAAATTTTGAAACATCCCGGTAATACAAGACTTAAAAATTATTATTTAAAGCTATGTAATGAGTTAAAATCTGAAATTCCTGCTTGTCGTGAAAATTTTTACTCAAATGAACTTAATAAAAACAGGAATAATGTAAGAGGTCAATGGAAGGTTGTTAATGATATTTTAAATAGAGGTCAAGATAAAAATAGAATTTATGAGTTATTTTTAGATAATATAAATGTTATTGATAATGAAGAAGTTGCAAATCATTTCAACAATTATTTTGTAAACGTTTCAGAAGACTCAATTTCTAGAAATTGCTCCAGTAATTGTAATTCTTGCAACTCTGGTTTAGTTGAAGATAATTATCAAATGAACACTTTTTATTTTGACCACATTACACCTTCTGAATTGCATAAGTTAATTATGTCGTTGAAAAATTCGAACTCTTGTACGCAAGATGGAATTTCAACTTCAATTCTTAAGAAAATTTCTTTTAATATTGTGGATATTTTAACTTACATTTTTAATAAAAGCATTAACTTAGGAAAATTTCCATCTGCACTTAAATCTGCTGAAGTTATACCGCTTTTTAAAAAAGGTGATAGGAGAATTATTAATAACTACAGACCAATTTCTATTTTATCCACTTTTTCGAAATTATTTGAAAAAGTCATAAAAAATCGTATGATTAATTTCTTAAATAAAACAAATTTTTTTAGTGAGAAACAATTTGGTTTTCGTGAAAATAGATCTACAGAAGATGCTCTATTAAACTTTTGCGAGTATATTTATGGTGAAATTAATAGTAGTAATAATACTGCAGCGTTGTTTGTTGACATAACTAAAGCTTTTGATATGGTAAACCATAAATTACTACTCGAAAAATTGTATAATGCAGGGTTTAGAGGGTTTATGTATGATTGGTTTTGTTCGTATTTAAGCAATAGATCACAAAAAGTTAAAATTTCAAATAAATTTAGTAGTATTCGTAATATTAATATTGGTGTACCTCAAGGTTCAGTATTGGGCCCAATTCTGTTCCTAATTTTTATTAATTCACTACTAAAACAAGAATTTAAATCTAATAATACAGCTTTTGCAGATGACATAGCTTGTGCGTATGCTAGTGTTAACAACTTTAATTTAATTGCGGATATAAATTTTGATTTAGACTTACTTAGAAAATGGTTCGATAAACATAAGCTGATTATTAGTAATAAAACTAAAATTATGTTTTTCAATATTTCGGGTGATCAAAATATTGATCATAATTTCTATTATCACTCAGCTTCATGTGAGAAATTTATAAAAATATATGAAAATTGTGACCGCCATAGCTTACAATCGTTTTGCGAAAACTGTAATTGTTCATCAGATTGTTTTAAAATTGAGATTGTTGATTCGTTCAAATACTTAGGGATTACAATTGATAATAAGCTTAACTGGTCTGATCATTGTGATATTTTAAAAAAATACTTTTTTACAACTGTAAAACATTTTTACCACCTACGGAATTACTGCACAGAGAAAATTCTGTTGATGATTTACTATAGTTTATTTCAGTCTAAATTACAATATGGTATAGTCTGTTGGGGTGGTAGTTATTTTAATAAAATTCAACCACTACTTATTGCTCAGAAACACATAATTAGAATTATTTGTAAAATAAGTCGTAGATGTAGTAGTTTTAATTATTTTATCAGTCTAAAAATTCTTCCCATCAGGCACTTATACTATTATAAAACTTTAAAAACTTTCTTTATCCGTGGCGGTTTTTACCAAAATAGATATGTATCGGTTTATAACCTATGAGCTAATACAAGAAATATTGCTTTGGTACCTAGATTTAATAGAACACACTATGCTAAATTTTACACAATTACTGCACCTAAATTATTTAACAAATTAAATGATGCAACTAGAAATTTACGTGTGTTGTCTATTTTTTTGCGTGAGGTTAAAATATGGCTGTTACAATATAATCATTCGCAAATTGAGGTTCTATTGAATGCTATAGTGTAGTTTTGGCACTTGTTTGACAAATTATGATTGGTTATTTCTTTCAATTTTTTACCATTATATATTGTATTTTTCTTTCATCACTTATTAATGTTTGTGTATTTTTTTTTTTTCTTCTTTATAGTTTTTAATTTTTTTAAATTTTTTATTTTTTATTAAAGTTAATTCAGATTTCATTAAATGTATATATAAAAATGATCTCACCCCACTTAAATTTTGTTTGTAAATTAATTTGATGGGGCATTCGATACTATTATTTATTTAATAAAGAATGCTTTCTAACTTTATTTTTTCTCTAATTGAAAAACACTTATAATTTTTATAAAGAAAAAGAAAACCTTTAATTAGTATACAATAAAAAAGTAAAATTTAAATTTGAATTCTTATAAAATTAATGTAAATAATTAAATTACTTTAAAGTAGCATAATATTATATTTTCTTTTTTTAAACAATATTTTGTAAATTTTTGTCAATAGAGGAAAATAAAGATATATTTATTATTATTATTATTTGCCACAGCTGATTCAATATTTGAATTGAATTGCTTTTGCCAATGTTCCGATGATTGTTTTAGAAAATTTGGTAGATCTCATTATCTACCAAAGGGTAGATCTCATTATCTGTTCTGGAAACACTCCTCTAGATATCAGATCTGCCGGATTCTGCGTTGTCGATATGTGGTTCCAATCTTCTAATTTTGTACATTGTTGAATCGTTGACACTCGATTAGCTACAAACGTTTCTTGGTTGACTGTTGTAGCGTTGATCCAGGATAAAACAATGGTGGAATCAGTCCAGTAATTCATAGAGCTGATGTTTATTTTTAAAACATTGCTTATGCGGGTAAGCAGTGTCGCCATTAATGTTGCTGCACATAGCTCTAATCTAGGTAACGATAGAGTTTTAACCGGGGCCACTCGTGATTTTGATCATAGCAATTGTACTATAACGTTCCCTTGATGATCACTGGATCTTATGTATATGCACATACCATATGCCTTTTGACTAACGTCTGAAAAAGCATGAAGCTGGACATTATGAAAATTGCTGCTTATCATTACATGTCGTTTAATAAGGAGTTTTTCCAAGAGCTTTAGTTGTGATCTGTAGTTTAACCATTTCGTGTGAAGTTCTAACGGTATTTCTGTATCCCAATCCAATTTCAAAATCCATAATTGTTGTATGAAATTTTTTGCAAGAGCAATTACTGGACTAACGAGGCCTAGTCGGCTAAGATCGTTCGCTTTGTTAACTTCGTTGTTTTTTGATTTAAATGTGTATTGATGGCAAATTCATCATTCGCTGGATTCGCTGAAAATAATGAATTGCCGTTCGATGAGTTCATTTGTCCAAGTGCAAGATATTCTTTTATAAATTCAGAATAGCTTGTTTTTAATTTTTAATTTTTTGATAATTTTTTCTTTAGACTGATAAATCGGCGATGAGCAATTTCATATGATTCTCAAAGTTTATATACTGATTCGAAAAAGGGCAATTCCACTACGAATCTCCCATTATTATTTCTGGAGACTGTTCTTTGAAAATACTCTTCACAGGCCAATTGCTGAGCACTCATTTTTATGCATGGTGGTTCATTATGCTCTAGCTCCCATAATTTGCGGAGTTGCGCTTCCAGTGATATGCTGATACCACAGAAATGTCGTTCCGTTGTAATATTGTTAGCTCGTCCAAGTACAACCCATCCAAATTTCGTTTCTTGTAATGTTGGAAGATTTTCATTTAATTTAATTTGTTTGCCTTGACATAAATCGAAGAACAGTTCTGCTCCTATTAGCATGTCGATTCGTTTTGGCTTGTGCAATTCAGGGTCGGCCATTTCAATATTGTTTGGAAGAGGCCATGAATTGATATCTATGTACCGGCTTGGTTGTCGCGCGTTAATTTGTGATAGTATATATGCTTCTATATTGAAACTGAATTCACCATTTGTAGAAGTAATTCTTACATTTGTTTTTTTGTGAGTGGATGATTCGGTGTCTCCGATTCCAGAAATGCTGATTTCGTTATCGTTACTAGTCAATTCTAGCTGCTTCGAAATTCTTTTTGAAATGAAGTTCAGTTGCGAGCCTGAATCAAGAATGGCCCTGCATTGTATGGTTTGCCCATCCTGATTCAAAACATTTATCATTGCTGTACTTAAGAATACATATGATTTTGGATCATTATTATTGTTTGTAGTTTGTGTTGCCAGTGAGGTAGCAGCTGCTGATTCCATTGGTGTTTCTGTCTTGGATGGACATTTGCAGATTGTGAACCATTTTATTGAGCCATCTTGTGAGAAAATGTTGAGTTTGTTGCACTATTGGGTTCTTTTTCTAAATGTAACAGCGTGTTATGCTTGCTGGAACATTTGAAGCAAGACCGAGATAGGCATTTTGTACTGGTGTGTCCAGTTTTCAAGCAATTGATACATATTTGATGTTCCTTTGCAAATTTTAATCGGTTTGTGGGAGTCTTTTTTAGAAATGTTTGACATTTAAATATTTTGTGTTCCGTAGCCTTGCCAGAGAACATAGGCATGTTTCATTTTGTTTTGTTACAACGACTCCTGAACTTTTGGTTGGGATTTTATATACTCTTTTCTGTTGTGTTCCTGCGTAAGCTTCCATCATTTGAAATCGATTTTCTAAGAATTCCATGAGACCTGCTAGTGTTTGACATTGCTTTGGTGCTTCTAGCGATTGCTCATAAAGTCTATGTGAATCTTTATCTAGTTTCTGTACAAGAATTTGCAACAGAATAGGATCCCATGACGTTGTATCAATGTTTATGTTTTTAATGCCAGCAAGCATTCGTTTGTAGTATCATGCAGCCGTTTTATTGCTTCTGATGATTGAAAGTGGATAGTTGATTGCAATAAAAATTTATTATTGCAATTCAGCCAAGCTGAAACTAATAATCGCTGATTGTCGCATCGTGCCTTCAAAATATCCCAACGAATTTGATAATTACTGCTGGATACTTGGAGGTATTGAATAAGTTTGCTGGCTTCGCCAGTTAGATGGCTTTTAAGATAAAAAAAAATTTTGTGAGTCACCCATATTTTGATTGTGGATCAGTTGTAGGAACAAATCATAAAATTGAGTCCATGCAAGATAATCGCCATTGAATAGTGGTAAAGTATTTTTTGGTAATTTTAGCATGCTGTTGTTGTTTGATTTATTGTCTTCACCGACTCGATTCATATCATGAGGAGAACAATACTATCTTGTGTCTGATCTTGAAAATTTAAGAATTTTTCTTTCAACTGATTGTTCCCTTCAGCAGCTAAACTGCTATGAGTCGCACATACTGAAGACCAGTACCCTTCGATGGCTTTACGTTTAACATGGTAAAATTCTAGAGTCTGTACTGTCTTCAGCTCTTCTATTGTACGTTTAAGAAGATGGTCTAATGCGTTATATTTAATAAATTATTTACATTAACAACTGGAACTGAGGCTGGAGTTAAGTTTGAATTTGAACTTGACTTAGCGTCGTTTCGTTATTCCACTGCTAGAAGAGCGTTATCTAATTTTGCTCTAAGAGTTTCATAAATGTCTTCTGCTCGATTATGAATTAAATTTGTGAAGTACTCTGCAGTTGGATTACTTTCACGATATGTTTTCTCAATGAGTCCGTCTCGGTCTTCAAATGTTTGCCATAGATCTTCCAATCGGTTAAGTCTCGTTTCCAAATAAATCTGAGTTATCCTAGCTGCTCCATCTTTTGTAAAGTTGATATGCAGCCTTGCGATTTGCTACGCCAAAGCTTTCTGTTCATTTATTAGTGAATCCATAGTACCTTTGTTTATGGTTAAGAACGCTTAACTAGGAATATGAATATCACGTAGGGGTCACCAAAATGTATAGGAATAACCTGGTATTCTCTATGTTGAAGTTATATATATTTCTATTTGAGTACCAGATAAAAATTATATATATGAATGTTGGCTATAGTTTGAAACAGCTCTAATTAAAATCGCTAGAGCAGACTTAATGGATTTATAATTAAAACACACTTGAAGTCGTGATTATAGACTGATTTATTTATCGAAATTGCAGCTTATTTATATGATAAATTTAGACTTAACTTGTTACATTTCCCACGTTTTAATTTCTCAAATTATTATTATTAATAATTAAATTATTTTTGTTCACACAAAATATATGCTTAAATTGACAAAATTATATTTAATAATAATTCTAATAAAAAATTAATTTAAAGTAAATCTTCTAATTACAAATATTTTTATATTAAAATTATTAATAAATGGTATTCTAATTACAAATAATATTAAATATTACTTAAATTTCATGAGAACATTCTTACACGTTTTTGCTTAAAAAGCTAATTTTTATAATCTTTATTTTGTGTAAAAACATATTTAAATATTTTATTTAATTCGTGGGAATGAAAATTATATACAAATTTAATTTTAAGAAACTTATATCTAGATTTTTATATTGAACAGACCATATATTGGTATGTCACTAGGAAATAAGGGTTATTTTCTTAGAGCATAGAATACAGGAGCAGAAATAGTATAGTTTTGTACCTACAAGCTATGGTTGATTTTTTGAGCTTTAGAATTCGCAGATGCTGTCATTAGAAGTCGCAGATGCTGTCAAAAAATATTAATTTAGAGCTTTTTTTGAATAAAAAATTGTGATTAATATTATAAATTTCGTGATTATTGCGCACTATTACTTATTATTATAAGAAGGTACAGTTATATTTTCAATAAAAATTGAAAAAAAAATATTAAATAAATTGTGTATTGTGTTGTGAAAAATTGTAATTCCAGTATAAACATAAAATTACGGCAAAATGGCGCAATCACACTTTACAGGTAAATATACAAAATTTAATAGTATAATAATTATAATGATACGACTTTTTAATTTAGAATGTTTTTTAAATTTAAATTAAATTCAAATAAAAGTATAAAAATATAAAATAAAAATTATTATTTTATTGTGAAATATTTTCCATTCAATGCTCTTTTTTACAAAAGCTTTCAATTCTGCCATTTTGTAGGCAGTGCTGTAGCCAGGATATTTTTTTATGAGGCTTGTATAATTTTTGTTATGAAAAGTAAAAAAATATATATATTTTATTTTCCCTAAGGAAAAGGTGATGAAAAAGAAATGGCTTGAAGCGGTAAATTTAATTTCTAATCAGTTGTATATCACATTTAGAGTGCGTGCGCTACATTTTAAGGCGACGAAAACGTTTGTTTGGGACGAAAATTACTATTAAGTACAGCAGTTCCTTCTAAACAGCAGGTAAGTTTGTTGGATAATACATATTAGATTGAAATGTTTATTAAATATAAACAATTTTATACTTTTTATATTTTTACGGGCCCATTTAGGAATTAATTAAAAAAAATCTGAATTATTTTATTCCCTTTTCTTGCTTATTCTTTTTTAATAAGTGTTATTCTTATATTATTATGCATTAGGCCTACTGATGATATCTCTTTAAAAAGAAACTCATCAACAGACTTACCTCAAAGGTGATGTGGAACTGGCCTCGTGTTATATGACAAATATATTTTTAAAATAACTAATAAAATTCAATATCATTACAATTTCATATGCAATTTATAAAAATATAATAATAAATTACATTTTTAATTTAAAATTATGTTATTATTTTATAAAATAAATAAACAAAAAATATAAATTTAAAATTTTAAGAATAACATTTTTAAAAAAAACTTTCCTTAAATAAAAACAGCTTTAAAAACCCAATAAAAAATCTACCATAAATTATATACTACTGCTGCTCCTGTATTCTATGCTCTAAGGTTATTTTATAAAGAAAATTATTTTATAATTTCAAAAAAAAAATAATATATTATAATTTTTGTGGCCAAATAAATAAAATACAAATTTTATTTTAAATTGTGTTTCTTTGGTAATTGATGTGTATTATTATTTCATAGGTAAATGTATAATAAATATGAGAGACTTTCTCTTAATTGAATTTACTTATATTTAATAAAATAGACATCAATTAGTCTCGTGGAATACTTTGGAGCAGTAACACTTAGTTTAAGAATAATTTTAATAAATAAAGTTTTTCTTTAATAAATTAAATAAAGAACATTTTAATTGGCGACGAGGAAAATAAAACATATTTTTTTGTTTTAAAAACATGTGTGCTGGAAAATGTTTATTAAATTACACAATTACACGACAATGGCGTTTATTGGAACCATATAATTTTTTACACCAGGAGAAGATTTCGATGATTATAAAGAAAGGTTGGAGCATTTATTAGCAATTAATAAAATCACAGATGATAAGATGAAAGTTTCTTATTTTATAACTTTAATTGGACCAGAATCTTATAAAATTTTAAAATCATTAACTGATTCAGTCAAACCAGATAAGAAAACTTATGAAGAATTGATAGCAGATTTTGAAAAGTATTTTAAACCAAAAATTAACATAATCACCGAAAGATTCAAATTTTACAAACATAATCAAAAATTGCATGAATCTATATGTGATTATATTGTAGAGTTAAAAACTTTGGCCCAAACATGTGATTTTAAAACCTTTCTAGAAGAAGCTTTAAGAGATAAATTGGTGTGCGGTATTAACAATGAAAGTATTCAAGAAAAGTTACTAAATGAAACGGGACTCAGTTTTGATAAAGCTTGCGAACTTGCAAAGAATATGGAGATGACAGAAAAAACCAGTTAAAAGAGATGAGACCACATGCATTTAATAATATATTTCAAAAGAAGCGGTTTGATAATAACGATAAACAAATTCAACGTGGGAGAAGTATATATTCTGTTAATAAAAATACAAATGTTAACAATAGTCAAGATTATAGAAATCTGGTTTGCTTTAGATGTGGTAAGGCCGGACGTTATAAAATTAATTGTAGAGTAAAATTAAAATATAATAATGATAAAGGAAAACAAATTGTTAAAGAAAGTAATAATGTTAGAGATAAAAATAATGTAAATTTAATTGATAAATCGGAACAGAAAATAAATAATTTATCTATTAATAATAGTGCTGAAAAAGTAAAATTAATTGTGAGTGATAAAATTATAGAAATGGAAATAGATTCCGGTGCATGTTCATCTGTTGTAGGTTATGATTTTTAAGAAAGTAATTTCAGAAATGCTAAAATTTGGTCTATTGAAAAACAATTAAATGTGGTAACAGGACATGAAATTGAAATTGTCGGTAAAATCATGGTATCGGTAAAAGATTTTTTATTATGTGACAAAGTAGCATAAATTAGAATTAATCATAATTAAGTCGGATAGGAAATTTATGCCACTTTTAGAGCGATTCCCCTCGAGGGGTCCCACCTTGACGTGGTGAGGAGGCTTGAGTAGGGGCCGGAGATCTCTTGAGCTATGACGGGGGGAATGGCAACATTCTCGGCAGGTCCAACCATGCCGTAAAGGTCAAGGGATTGATGATGGTACCGAAAACCAAGAGGACCCAACAAAAACTATGGAAATGAGCGAAGATAAAGAAAAAACTCGTACTGGGATATCAGTACAACTGTCGGGGGAGGTCGTGGCTGCGAACTCCGGCAGTGGCACGGGAGTAAAATCTCGTGTCGCCAGTAGCCATACAGGTTAATTATTAGCCAGTACAGTGAGCATGTCAGGCTGTACTAGTGGTCAAGCGACTGGCATACTAACGCAAGACACTATCGATCGAATCTTGGATTCCGATCAGGAAAGTGCAAAATCTATTAACAACATCGATGAAGAAGAGCTACTTCATTCTCCGAAGGTTGGTTAGGATACTAGCCGGCGTATGACCGCTAGGTCCAGGCCTACCCGAGTAGGACGGAATGCACTGGCCAAATACAAAGCTGCTCTCAAATATGAGAAAACTCTCACCCATAAATCGGACCTTACCCCGAAAGAGGTACAGGATCTGATGTGGGCAAAAGAGATTATCAAAGAAAGTAGAGCTCACTTCGAAAACAGAAAAGGTTTTGGTGCTAAGAACCCAGCTTTCTGTAATCGACTCGAAGAAGAACAAAGCGAAAGATTGACTGAAGGTAAGAAACGATTGAGATCTGCGGACGAAACACCACCCGCAACTCAGAAAAAAACCCGCAGCAATCCTAGTAAACAAACACCAAGCACCAGCACGGCGCTACCAAAGACAAAACCGTCGGTAGCGGACATGCTGAAAAAACAATTACTGGTAGCCTTAATCGACCGTAGTGACCCACTCGGGCGTATGACGCTGGAGAAGTGGAAAATCGTGGAGATGAGGCTACTGGACGAAATGTTCAAGATCATGGAGACCGATGGAAATCAAGTCATGCCCACTTTTGATGGAGCAGGGTGGTTGAAAGAGGTCAAGATGATCAAATGTAACGACCAGCTCACCCTAGATTGGTGTAAGAGGACGGTTCCTTTCCTCAAAAAACTATGGGACGATGCGACACTAGAGATAGTTGACAGGGCGGATATACAACAAGACCAGGCCCTGAAACTATTACAATCTCAAAATCCTTCAGTACCGACATCTGACTGGAAGATTTTAAAAGCAAGCAAACCAATCGCTGCAGATGGTGGGCAGGAGTATGTACTTCAGATCAACAAGCAGGCTGAAGACATCCTCTACCCACGATTTGGTAAGATGGCCTGGGGTCGTGGTAGTGTGTATCTCCGTCTGAAGAAGCGTAAGCCCAACGACAACAACCCAAACACACTCGAGGTGCATGAGGTTGAAAGAGACCTGGGGTTAATAACTGAAACCACTGCCAAAATTACTCTAGAGCCGGAGGTAGACATAGAAGACATTCCTAAACTCGATGCTACCCCAGCTCTAACGAATCAAACTGCAACACTGATAGATGTTGCGGGTGATTCAAATAAATCTACACCACAGTAGTTCAGCCTCGGCTGAACTACTTCTCACCCTGGATGAAGGGAACTTCGATGTGGCGCTAATCCAGGAACCCTGGATCTCTGCTAAAGGTGACATAAAGGGTCTAGCGTCGCGAAAATATAAATTACTACATTCTCAAATGGAAGGTAAGAAACGTTCTGCCATTTTGGCTAAAAAGAATCTTAATATTCTTGAAGTCTCATTACAGCACTCTTGATCAAACGGTGGCGCTTTGCGAAGGTAGAGTTGGGCAGGAGCCTCTACTTCTAGCATCAACCTACATGGCGCATGATACAACAGCACCACCAACAGAACTAACTACACTAGCGGATGACGCTTCTGTGAAGAAGCTCAACCTTGTAATTGGTGGCGACGCCAACTCTCATCACAAGATTTGGGGAAGTAAGGACGTTAATAATAGAGGTGAGTCCCTTTTACAATTTATACTTAGTTCCAACTTATCGATAGGCAATCGTGGAGATGTACCTACGTACATCGGCCCGACTAGTCAAAACGTTCTTGATATTACCCTGGTGGAACAAAGATCTTAAAAATACGCGTGTTACAGTACACAAATGCTTCAGCCTGGCTAAACGCACAAGAGATCCTAGTGCGTGGCGTGAGTATAGAAACAAGTTGAAAGTATTCAAGAAAGAATTGAGAACAGCTAAAAGAAATAGCTGGAGGAAATTCTGTAATGATATTGAAAAAACCTCAGATTCTGCGAGGCTTAGAACAGTGTTATCCAAGGCTCAAGCTCAGGAGACACTTTTAAAAAACGTAGACGGTAGCTGGACAACGGGCAGTGAAGAAACGCTGGAAGTGCTATTGAACACCCACTTTCCTGGCTGCCTGAATATGTCAACTTTAAACCCCTCGCATAAAGTACACAATAAAAATCGTAAAAGAAACGTGCCGGATCTTGTAACATGGAACCGGTTACAGTGGGCCTTAAGCTCATTTGACCCATTTAAAACACCGGAGCCTGACGGGATAATACCGGCTATGATGCAAAAAGCAGATAGACTGGTTCTCCCGTGGCTAATGGTGATATTTAAGGGGTGTATCAAACTTAACCATGTTCCTAGCTCCTGGAACGAATCACGCGTTATATTTATACCAAAACCTGGTAAGAGTAGTCATGTTAACCCCAAAGACTACCGCCCGATCAGTCTCACATCGTTCATGCTTAAAACCATGGAAAGAATCTTGGATGCATATATTAGAGAGCATATAGACCCTAATATACTATCCAAGTCTCAACACGCTTACACTAAAGGAAAATCTGTCGAATCCGCGCTACACGAAGTGGTATTTAGTATTGAAAAATCCCTCCACTATAAAGAATACACACTAGGAGCCTTCCTAGACATTGAAGGAGCCTTCAACAACGTAACAATGGATACGATCGTGAAGGCTCTAAACTCTGCTCGAATAAACAAAGTAGTCAGTAGTTGGATCACTGAATTACTAAAAAACAGATCGGTAACCTCGGAATGGGGTAGCGCTAGCGCTACTAAACTAGTGGAACGAGGCACACCTCAAGGTGGAGTCCTGTCACCCCTTCTGTGGACCCTGGTTGTTAACGAAATTCTCAAAGCACTGCAAAACTGTGGTGTCAAAATAGTTGCATATGCTGATGATGTAGTGGTATTATCATCAGGAAAATACCTAAACACGATTAGCGAGCTTATCGAAAAGGCTCTTGAAAAGATTAGCAAGTGGGCTAAAGCTAGCGGTCTCAGAGTCAACCCTCAAAAAACAGAATTAGTACTATTCACCCGAAAGTACAAAATACCTGACTTTCGCACCCCCAAAATGGGAGACACAACACTCACTCTCGCACCACAGGCAAAATATCTAGGTCTAATACTAGATCGAAAGTTGACCTGGCAGGCTAATGTAAAGGAACGTATTCTTAAAGCCAATAGCGCATTCTACGCGTGTAAAAGAATGTTTGGTAAATCGTGGGGCTTAAAACCCGAAATTACTCAATGGATCTACACTGCAATAGTGCGGCCAATAATGCTTTACGGTATCGTGGTATGGTGGCCGGCCTTATACAGAAAGGGTCTTAGATCAAAACTAACACACACAACTATTAGCGGGCGTGGGAAGCACTGGTGCACTTAGAACCACCTCCTCCGGCGCTCTAAACACCTTACTCTTTCTGCCACCGATTGACCTGTTTGCGAAAAATTTGGCAGCTAAGTGTACCCTCCGACTAAAAGAATCTCAACAGCTCAATAACAGAGAATTTGGCCATACCAAAATCATCCCAACTTTCGCGGTTAGGACAGATTATATGGTCCCCCAACTGTCATTGAATCGGAAATATTCAATAAACATTCCAACAAGAGATTACTGGGAATCCAGAATCTCTGACCCAGTTGGCTCAATAAACGTCTATACGGACGGATCTATGGAAGCGGGAGTGGGTGCCGGAGTGCATTCCCCCGACTTACGCATAGATACGAGCAATAAACTCCCTAACTCATGCAGCATTTTCCAAGCTGAAATCACGGCTATACGAAAAGCGGCGGAAATTGCTCGCACTCCAGAAACTGCTAACTTAACAGTAAACATTTACATTGATAGTCAGGCCGCCATCAAAGCCCTTGCGGCAGCCTACATCAAATCCAAAGCAGTGAACCAATGCCACTTGGCACTGCAAAACCTGTGCAAAAACAGGAATGTAGAGTTATGCTGGGTACCGGGCCACTGTAACATTAAGGGCAACGAAAAAGCGGATGAACTTGCTAGAGGTGGAGTAAACCTAGAGCAGGTACCCTCCGAGCAGGTTCTAATGCCACTGAAATCACTAAAAAATATACTGGATAATAAAACCTTAGCGCAGTCAAAAAAGCGCTGGAAGGAGTTATCCACGTGCTCTATAACTAAACTTATGTGGGGTACCTACAACGTCAAAAAAACGAAAACACTAATAAACCTACCGCGCTCGCAATGCAAGACAGCAGTCGGCCTCCTCACTGGACACTGCCTGATCGGCAATCATGCGCGTAGGCTTGGACTAATCGTGAGCGATCAATGCAGAAATTGCATCAATCCAGGACAAGTAGAAACCCTAGAGCACCTGCTGTGCCACTGTCCGGCACTCGCTAGGCGTAGAGCTTGTAGCTTGGGAGAGCCCTACTACCCAACTCTGAAAGAGGTTTCGAATTGCAGCATTAGAAAACTTATTAAGTTTGCTGCAATTACGAAATCCTTCGAATTACTAGATAACCCCTCAGCACTTACTCAAAGTTAGCTATCCATAAAAGTGGTACCGCTATGGACCCAGTGTGGTCTATGCGAGGCTCGGCCGCCACTATAACCTAACCTAACCTAGGGCGAGATTGGCTAGATATATTGTTTCCAATGTGGAGAAATACTTTTTCTGTAAATCAAGTTAATAACGAGGTATATAATAAAGTAGATGATCTCAAAATAAAATTTCCTAAAGTTTTTTCAAATAATTTAAAAAATCCAATAATTGAATATAATGTACAATTAAAATTAAAAGATAACGCGAACCCACATTTCTCAGTGCCATTTATACAGTGCCATTTGGAATTCGCGATAAAGAAAATGATGAACTTGATAAATTAGTTGATCAAAATATATTAGTACCTGTCAAGTATAGTGAATGGGCATCGCCAATGGTGATTGTACCTAAGAAAAATGGTGAATTAAGATTATGTTTAAATTGCAAGGTTGCAATTAATAAATCAATTGAGAGTCAGGTATATCCATTACCTAGAATGGACGATTAATTTGCAAAATTTACAAACTGTGAGTTTTTTGTTTATTAGATTTTTCAGGGGCTTATTTGCAATTAGCGGTTAATGAAAACTCTCAACATTTGTTGACAGTAAACACTCAAAAAGGTCTTTTTAATTGGGGTGTCTGTAGCTCCAGCGGAATTTCAAAAAGTAATGGATGAAATTTTGAAACCAATTGCGAAAGTTGGTTGTTATTTAGATGATGTTTTGATAGGCGGAAAAGATTTAGAGGAGTGTGAAAATAATTTAACCAATGTGCTAGAAAAATTAGAAATTCATAATATTCGCGTTAATTTTGAAAAATGTAGATGGTTTCAAAAAGAAGTGCAATATTTAGGTCATGTTGTAAGTGGTACTGGTATTAAACCAAATACAGAAAAAGTTCGGGCGATTTTAGAGGCACCAAGTCTTAACAATGTGACGCAACTAAAAAGTTTTTTTGGATTTTTCAATTTTTATAATAAATTTGTACCTAATTTAGCTTCGGAATTAAAAAATTTATATGATTTATTAAAAAAAAATAATATATTTGAATGGAATTTCAATCACCAAAAAGTTTTTGACCGAGCAAAAAAACTTCTATGTAATAATAATATTTTGGAACATTTTGATCCAAAATAACCCATAGTGGTAACATGTGATGCTAGTCCATATGGGGTAGGGGCCATATTATCACATATAGTTAATGGCAAAGAAAAACCTGTTTCGTTTGCTTCGAGTACATTAAGTGTTGGAGAACAAAATTATTCGCAAAGACATAGAGAAGCATTAGCTATAATTTATGGTGTTAAAAAATTTCATAAATATATATATGGACACAAATTTACCATATATACTGATCACCAAGCATTAAGAGAAATTTTTAATGAAAAGAAAGGGCATTTATCGGTAGCTGCGGCACGTATGCAAAGGTGCAATTATCTATGTATGAATACGAGATTAAATACAAAAGGTGCGGCAAAAGTAGGACATGTAGATGCATTATCCAGGTTGCCAATAGAAAATTCTACTAATATTCCAAAAGAATTTATTAAATCTTTATCCTTTGGGTCAGAAAAAATTAAATTGTTAAAGTTAACAGACATAAGTGCTGAAACCATGGAAGATAAATTACTAAATAAAGTGTATAATAGCCTGATGAATTTTGATAAACATAATATAGATTTAGAAACGAAATATTATTTGGATAGGGTAGAAAATTTTACATGTAATGACGGTTGTATTTACTATGGTAATAGAATCGTAATACTAGAGAGTTTAAAATTTAATATATTAAATATATTACATGATACGCACATAGGTATGGTACATATGAAAATGTTAGCTAGAAGTTATGTGTGGTGGCGAAAAATAGATCAGGATATAGAGGAGTTTGTTAGGAGTTGTAGTATTTGTGCTCAAACGCAAAATTTTACTAAAATAGCTAAAGAATCCAATTGGATCCCTGCTAACTATACATTTGAACGAGTACATGTAGATTATTTAAATTTTAAATTTTTTGTTACTCCAAGTGGATAGAAATTAAAGAAATGAAAAGTACGTCATCAACGAAAGTAATAGATAAATTGCGTAATTGGTTTTCAGTATTTGGGATTCCAACGCAGTTGGTATCTGATAATGGATCTCCATTCCAATCTTGCGAATTTATAGAATTTTGTGCGGTAAATGGTATTAGAGTTTTTAAAAGTCCCCCATACCATCCACAATCGAATGGGCAAGTTGAAAGATATGTTCAAACGGTAAAAAAAAGTTTTAAGAAATTTTTATTAGAAATAAATTCTATTAAAAAAGATTTAGATTTTAAAATAGATAATTTTTTATTAAAATATCGAAATACTCCTTCAACAGTCAATGGAAAAACACCAGCAGATCGTTGTTTTCAGTTCAAACCAAGAACATTATTAGAAATAATGATAACTAAAAATAAAACGAAAGATAAAAATCATAACACAAAATTAAATCGTAAAACAGATGAAAATGCACCAAACAAAATTTCAATACTTAAAAATAGAAATTTTTTGTCCAAATTTGAATTTAAATCAAGCGAAAATATATTTTATAAAAATCATTTTAAAACTCACATTAAATGGATACCTGGTACTATTGTAGAAAAACTAACTAATTATTTGTGTAAAATTAAAGTAAATGGTAAAATTAAAGTAAAATTTAGCTAAACAAATAAGAGTTAATAACAATAGAGATTCAGATGAAGAATATGTAAAATCTGAAGATGAATTTTATAGTCCAGATCCAAGTGAGGAAGAGATGGTAGATAGTAGTAGTAGTTATGAAGAAAATTCTGAATGTATAAAGAATAAAAATGGTAAAAGAGTTTATAAAAAGAAATTATATGAAGGACCAATAAGACAGTCCGAAAGATTAAGAACACATAGTCAAAGTAAAATGTAAAATTAAAAGTGTGATGTAAAATTAAAATTGTAATTAAAATTGAAATTAACAAAATGAATTATGGAAATTAATTTGAATACTTATATATTGAGAATTTTAATATTATGGTGAAGGTTATAATCTTATAAATTTTTGTAAATTTAATCCAAGTATGGAAGAATTGATGTGTATTATTATTTCATAGGTAAATGTATAATAAATATGAGAGACTTTCTCTTAATTGAATTTACTTATATTTAATAAAATAGACATCAATTAGTCTCGTGAAATACTTTAAAACAGTAACACTTAGTTTAAGAATAATTTTAATAAATAAAGTTTTTCTTTAATAAATTAAATAAAGAACATTTTAGTAATATCTCTAAAATACGCGTGTAAACATGCTACATTTTCAAAGCTAAGTTATTTTTAATACATTGGAGATAATTAATATAAATGTTTTCTTTTTTCTTTTAGCTTGTTTTACTAATATTGACCACTATGATCAATAAGAGTATGATGGAAATCGCCTCGATATTAGGCGAGTCGAGTGGTAAAAAAACCGGCAACACTTTGCTTATTATTATGCTTCATTGGTACGACGCAGTTTTTGACATTAATGTTGACATTTTTAATTAAATTTTTTGTATTTTATTTTTATGGTGTAGAATTTAAATTTGAAGTAAAATAATTTTTATAAACAAAACGTGTTATAATATAATATTATTAAGAAATTTGTGTTAAACAAATTTAAATTAAAAAAATTTTAAAAATTGTTTTCAAGTTTTGTTGTATTTTGTTATTAAACAATAAAGTTTAAAAATGAGCAGCATAGAATTATTCATATTCAATCATATTTGACGTTTAAAATAAAATAATTTGAAATTTTAAAAATAGTATTTTTTTAAGTGAGGAGTGTATATTATATAAATATTGTTATGTACTTTTCTATAATTACACTTACATATTTTTAAATTTAATATTTAACAAAACAATTTCCATAAAAAACTATAAAATCTCACTCAACAATTATTTCATATTCAATATATTTTTTTATAAAAACTTAAAAATCTCTTTAAGAGGGGGATACACCTATTCTTTGTTAAAGCTTTTGATGCATTTGTGTGGGTTTAAAATCAATTATTTCTCAATTAGTTTTGTTTTTTAAAAAAAAGAGAATTTTAGAAACTGAATTTATATTATATACAATTGTAATATTTGCTATTAACATATATTTTTAGATAAATTCATTATTTTTGAAATTTCTATCCAAGAAATAAAAAAATGATTTTTAGATAAATTTAATATTTTTGAAAAATTTTCTAAAAAATAAAATAATGATTTTTAGATAAATTTAATATTTTTGAAATTTTTTTCCTAAAAATAAAATAATGCAAACATTTTCTTAAAAACCAAATAACGTATAGAAAAATTAATTTTCAAATTAGATAATTTAAGTATTTTAACAAGTAAACTATTACTAGAAAAATATGTTACTAAAAAATAGGACAAATAATTTACCTGTTGTAACACCGCACAGTTCAGTTGACAAATCTCAACTGAACCGGAGGACACCACTTGGCTTTGACATGCCAATTTTTAAATTTAATTTTATTTGGTGCACCATTACACACTTCGACCAAAAAAAAATGTTGGCACACTCAAAAAAAAATCTTGAGCGCCACTGGAAAAATTAATAAAAAAAAAATAAAAGAATTAACATTTTATAAAACCAAGTGGGTCGGGTTACTACCGAAATTTCGGAGGAGACGCGATTTAGAAACTTCGAAGGTTTTCAATTATGTGGGCGCCAGGTCTTGAGTGATCCACAACCGCAGACCACCAAGGAACAAGACCGATTTTTTTTTTTTTACAAACCAAAACCTTGAAAGTTTCAAGGACCGATTGGGATTTCCTCCTTTTTGCCGGCTTAGCACAATCTGTGGGGCGTGAGTCAACCAATCGATCCTACCTGCAAATCAAATCATCATCAACAAGGAAAGGGGTTAAGGGAAATGCGGCGAGACGCCATCAATCCTGGGTGGGTATGGTGGCCTTAGCCAACCCTACTGAAACCAACTAAATCAAAACAATAACAATTCCAATTTTAATAATAAAAAAAACATTTTGATTTTTAAAAAAATGGTCATAGCGCATCTAACTATACTTTATTTTATTATCAATTATATTTTTTTTTTTTTAAATTGCTATTCTTTTAAATATATAAACTCCCAGATACTGAGTTTAACAGGTTTTCATCGGCAGTAATTTTAATTTTTTCCTATTAGTCTTTTACCAACTTACGATAAATTATATCTTAAACAAACATACCTCTAATATTTTCCTGCACGGTGGCTGTCCCGACATGTCTGGCGCAGTCCGGCTAAAAATAATGTTTATTTAGTTTGAATAAAAAAACTACCGCAAAAAAAAACAACTACCAATAAAAATAATATTCAAAAAAATATTAATAAAAAAAAAAAATTACTCTAGAAATTTACAGATCATAACCAAATCAAATCAATCAAATTACTAATATATTATAATTACAACAAAAAAAACTACTATACGAAATAATAAATCAAACATCAAAAAAAATCTATTAATTAATAACTAAAAATCCAACAAAACTACTTTACAAAAAAAATCGAAACCACCACAGTGGAAACACCACTTTAATTTCTTTAAAAAAAAATTACATATGCTAACCAAAAAAACAGGGTTTTTTTCAGGAACGTTCTGGTAATGTCCAGGAACCTCGCCAACCAGCTTATAAAATTCTTGCCGCCATCGACCACTAGCTCGGTCGGTCCAAAAATTTCCAGCATTATATGTATACCGGCTTCTCGGTAGTCTATTTCAGCGACTCCCTTTTTTCCGCCACAGAAAATTAAATATGCAGGAACGTTTACTTTTTTTTTATTATTTAGTTTAGTTTTTTTTTTTTTTTTTTTAAGAATTAATTAAAAAAACTTTTTATACACCAAAAAAAAACTAATAAAAAAAACTAGAAAAAAAAATTCCCCATTTCAGCAGACCACGTCTGCTCTCCACCAGATCTTTTTTCCGAAGCCCCCAGACAATCTACGTTTTTTTCCTCCCTTCGTTTTCGAAAAAAAAAACCTTTTCGTATTTCCGCCTGTCCCGATTCAAAAATACGGCCTGCCTGATCTAATTGGGGTTTTCTGTATTTACCAACAGATGGAAATAGTGGTTTTTCGGCTAATAATTTTACTTTATTTATTTTTTTAATTTCTAGATAATACAAACATATATATATTATGTATATTTAAGCTAGAGGGTAATGTGCCAACCTAACCTGTTGGCTATATTTTTATATATGGTTGTTTTTGGACAATCATATTGGAACTTCTCCAATAAGATTTTGTCTACAACCAATGTTGAGCGCCTACAGGGCCACAAAACAGACTTGTAACCCGTTCTTAACGTGGCTACAAGTCTGAACTACATACTAATTTATCCTATATAACTACCAAATTATCCTAAGTTATTCTAACATACTTAACCTAAATATACTTCATTTTTCTTATATTAACCTAAGTAACGTTACTATATTAATAAAAAAAAATATAAACTTATATTAATCCAATCCGTATTATCCTAATTTTATTTAATTTTCTTAACTTATTCATAACTATAACTCATCCTATTACTATAACTAATCCTATTCCTAATCCTAATATTAATAATTCATTTACTATTCCTAAATTTACTTAAATTAAAACAATATATTTATTTTATTTGCCACATCTCAACGTGGGGCTGTCCCACACCCTGAACCGTCTCATGCTCTACCAACTGAATAGCCGGGCATTACGCTTTAGATTTTTGCCTGTACTTTGGTGTCCTGTTTCTCGCCTCCTCTGCGTCCAGTATCGACGGATCCAATTCAACCATTTCCGTTTGCAAAAAATTTCACATGTAACCGTACTATGTTTTCAAACCCAGACCAGACACGCACTGAATTTATTGCAGCCAAAATGTTATTTAAAATATATTGTTGTTTTGATTTTAATTTATTATAATCCTAAAATAGTTTTTAATCCTAAATAAAAATAGTTTATTTGAAATATATATAATTTTTAAATTTCATAACTATAATCTACATTTCTAAACAAAAAAAAAAAATAACAACATTTTCTTATTTAATAAGAAAATGTATTTGAATATAACTTAACCACAATTTCTCCAAAATTATCTATTCTTAAATTCTTAAATTCTGCAATCTACAACTATTATTCAAAAATTCTTACTTCTAAAATTATAAAACTATTTTCCCTTAATACCTACAATAAAATACAACTTAATTATACAAAATTATTAACCTACAAAAATCTCCACTACCAATACTATTATTCAAAAATTCTTACTTCTAAAATTATAAAACTATTTTCCCTTAATACCTACAATAAAATACAACTTAATTATACAAAATTATTAACCTACAAAAATCTCTAATACTATTCAAATTCCAAATCAATAAAAATTATTAATTCCAATTATATTAATAATTTTTAATTCCTACAAATTTCAGATATAAAATTCACAAGGAATTGTAATAATTAACTTCTGATTAGGTGGTAACCCTAATTCAATATTCCACCAAAAAAAATCGAATCCAATTATTTTATTTAAACCCATATACTTTATAATTATAATAATCGTACAAAATCCACAATTTCCCCAAATACAAAATTTCTTCCCCGTTCACGGAACGATTTCCAGATTCACGATACCAAAAAAAAATAATTCCCCGAAAGAATCGATATTTATACCCCGACGACATTAACCAACCAACTAATTTATTTCGAATTAATTTTTATTTATTATTATTTATTTTGGATGAAACAGGTTGACCAGATTCAATAATTTTTTTTTTTTTTTTTTTAACTATTCTAATTCCTACCAAGGATTGATTCAGTCAATTCGCATTTAAAGGAAAAGGACAAAAAAGGTTTTTTAGGAATTTGAAAGGAACAAGGTAAAGGATAAAAGTTCTTCATCATCGTATTCCACACCTCAAACCCGAAAAAAAAATCAAAAAAAAAAAACAATTAAAAAAAATCTAATCAAAACAATTTACAAATACAAAATACTACAATAAAAAAGAATGAGGAATATTATTATGGACAACCATAATATTTTTCTTACTCAAACCACAATAAATAATTTAACCGCATACGGATTATCTTCCGCAGGAAACAGAAAATAACCGCTGACGCCTTCTAACGCCAGGAAACAGAAAACCCTTAAATCTAAATTGACCGCTGACGGAATATTATATGGACCACCATATAATTTTTCTAACGCCAGGAAACACGAAACTTTAAATTACAACACATTATTTTACTCAAAATTTTTCAATTAATATTTTTCTTTCAATTTCAAAACCGAACACGATGCATGAAATATTCTTATGAAGGGGAACGTTGTTGATGATTTGATTTACCTACGACGCAATAGGGCCACTAGTTTGGTTCACCGATGTTTAGCTGGCCACTATTTCTGTTCGTGCCACTGTTTGGGCGCCATTTGTAACACCGCACAGTTCAGTTGACAAATCTCAACTGAACCGGAGGACACCACTTGGCTTTGACATGCCAATTTTTAAATTTAATTTTATTTGGTGGGGTGGCAATGGTACCCGTGCACCATTACACACTTCGACCAAAAAAAAATGTTGGACCACTCAAAAAAAAATCTTGAGCGCCACTGGAAAAAATAATAAAACCAAGTGGGTCGGGTTACTACCGAAATTTTGGAGGAGACGCGATTTAGAAACTTCGAAGGTTTTCAATTATGTGGGCGCCAGGTCTTGAGTGATCCACAACCGCAGACCACCAAGGAACAAGACCGATTTTTTTTTTTTTACAAACCAAAACCTTGAAAGTTTCAAGGACCGATTGGGATTTCCTCCTTTTTGCCGGCTTAGCACAATCTGTGGGGCGTGAGTCAACCAATCGATCCTACCTGCAAATCAAATCATCATCAACAAGGAAAGGGGTTAAGGGAAATGCGGCGAGACGTCATCAATCCTGGGTGGGTATGGTGGCCTTAGCCAACCCTACTGAAACCAACTAAATCAAAACAATAACAATTCCAATTTTAATAATAAAAAAAACATTTTGATTTTTAAAAAAATGGCCATAGCGCATCTAACTATACTTTATTTTATTATCTTTTTTTTTTTTTTTTAAAATTGCTTTTCTTTTAAATATATAAACTCCCAGTTACTGAGTTTAACAGGTTTTCATCGGCAGTAATTTTAATTTTTTCCTATTGGTCTTTTACCAACTTACGATAAATTATATCTTAAACAAACATACCTCTAATATTTTCCTGCACGGTGGCTGTCCCGACATGTCTGGCGCAGTCCGGCTAAAAATAATGTTTATTTAGTTTGAATAAAAAAACTACCGCAAAAAAAAACAACTACCAATAAAAATAATATTCAAAAAAAAATTAATAAAAAAAAAAAATTACTCTACAAATTTACAGATCATAACCAAATCAAATCAATAAATTACTAATATATTATAATTACAACAAAAAACTACTCTACGAAATAATAAATCAAACATCAAAAAAAATCTATTAATTAATAACTAAAAATCCAACAAAACTACTTTACAAAAAAAATTGAAACCACCACAGTGGAAACACCACTTTAATTTCTTTAAAAAAAATTTACATATGCTAACCAAAAAAAACAGGGGTTTTTTTTCAGGAACGTTCTGGTAATGTCCAGGAACCTCGCCAACCAGCTTATAAAATTCTTGCCGCCATCGACCACTAGCTTGTTTTTGGACAATCATATTGGACCTTCTCCAATAAGATTTTGTCTACAACCATATATAAAAATATAGCCAACAGGTTAGGTTGGCACATTTCTCTCTAGCTTAGATATATATAATATATATATGTTTGTATTATCTAGAAATTAAAAAAATAAATAAAGTAAAATTATTACTAAAAAATTAGAGAAAAATTTAAAACCAAATTTAATAATGTCATTTTGACATTATTAAATTTTAGACGAAAAACCACTATTTCCATCTGTTGGTAAATACAGAAAACCCCAATTAGATCGGGACAAGCGGAAATACGAAAAGATTTTTTTTCGAAAATGAAGGAAAAAAAACGTGGATTGTCAGGGGGCTTCGGAAAAAAGATCTGGTTGAGAGCAGACGTGGTCTGCTGAAATGGGGAATTTTTTTTTCTATTTTTTTCTAGTTTTTTTTATTAGTTTTTTTTTGGTGTATAAAAAGTTTTTTTAATTAATTCTTAAAAAAAAAAAAAAAAAACTAAACTAAATAATAAAAAAAAAGTAAACGTTCCTGCATATTTAATTTTCCGTGGCGGAAAAAAGGGAGTCGCTGAAATAGACTATCGAGAAGCCGGTATACATATAATGCTGGAAATTTTTGGACTGACCGAGCTAGTGGTCGATGGCGGCAAGAATTTTATAAGCTGGTTGGCGAGGTTCCTGGACATTACCAGAACGTTCCTGAAAAAAAACCTGTTTTTTTTGGTTAGCATATGTAAAAAAATTTTAAAGAAATTAAAGTGGTGTTTCCACTGTGGTGGTTTCAATTTTTTTTGTAAAGTAGTTTTGTTGGATTTTTAGTTATTAATTAATAGATTTTTTTATGATGTTTGATTTATTATTTCGTAGAGTAGTTTTTTTGTTGTAATTATAATATATTAGTAATTTGATTGATTTGCTTTGATTATGATCTGTAAATTTGTAGAGTAATTTTTTTTTTATTAATTTTTTTTTGAATATTATTTTTATTGGTAGTTGTTTTTTTTTGCGGTAGTTTTTTTATTCAAACTAAATAAACATTATTTTTAGCCGGACTGCGCCAGACATGTCGGGACAGCCACCGTGCAGGAAAATATTAGAGGTATGTTTGTTTAAGATATAATTTATCGTAAGTTGGTAAAAGACCAATAGGAAAAAATTAAAATTACTGCCGATGAAAACCTGTTAAACTCAGTAACTGGGAGTTTTTATATATGTAAAAGAAAAGCAATTTAAAAAAAAAAAAAAAAAAAAGATAATAAAATAAAGTATAGTTAGATGCGCTATGACCATTTTTTTAAAAATCAAAATGTTTTTTTTCTTATTAAAATTGGAATTGTTATTGTTTTGATTTAGTTGGTTTCAGTAGGGTTGGCTAAGGCCACCATACCCACCCAGGATTGATGGCGTCTCGCCGCATTGCCCTTGACCCCTTTCCTTGTTGATGATGATTTGATTTGCAGGTAGGATCGATTGGTTGACTCACGCCCCACAGATTGTGCTAAGCCGGCAAAAAGGAGGAAATCCCAATCGGTCCTTGAAACTTTCAAGGTTTTGGTTTGTAAAAAAAAAAAATTCGGTCTTGTTCCTTGGTGGTCTGCGGTTGTGGATCACTCAAGACCTGGCGCACACATAATTGAAAACCTTCGAAGTTTCTAAATCGCGTCTCCTCCGAAATTTCGGTAGTAACCCTACCCACTTGGTTTTATAAAATGTTAATTCTTTTCTTTTTTTTTTTATTTTTTTTTCCAGTGGCGCTCAAGATTTTTTTTTGAGTGGGCCAACATTTTTTTTTGGTCGAAGTGTGTAATGGTGCACGGGTACCATTGCCACCCCACCAAATAAAATTAAATTTAAAAATTGGCATGTCAAAGCCAAGTGGTGTCCTCCGGTTCAGTTGAGATTTGTCAACTGAACTGTGCGGTGTTACAAATGGCGCCCAAACAGTGGCACGAACAGAAATAGTGGCCAGCCAAACTAGTAGCTAAACACCGGTGAACCAAACTAGTGGCCCTATTGCGTTGTAGGTAAATCAAATCATCAACAACGTTCCCCTTCATCAAAATATTTCATGCATCGGGTTCGGTTTTGAAATTGAAAGAAAAATATTAATTGAAAAATTTTGAGTAAAATAATGTGTTGTAATTTAAAGTTTCGTGTTTCCTGGCGTTAGAAAAATTATATGGTGGTCCATATAATATTCCGTCAGCGGTCAATTTAGATTTAAGGAAAAGGACAAAAAAAAACCTTTTCGTATTTCCGCCTGTCCCGATTCAAAAATACGGCCTGCCCGATCTAATTGGGGTTTTCTGTATTTACCAACAGATGGAAATAGTGGTTTTTCGGCTAAAATTTAATGATGTCAAAATGACATTATTAAATTTGGTTTTAAATTTTTCTCTAATTTTTTAGTAATAATTTTACTTTATTTATTTTTTTAATTTCTAGATAATACAAACATATATACTCGTATATTATGTATATATAAGCTAGAGGGAAATGTGCCAACCTAACCTGTTGGCTATATTTTTATATATGGTTGTTTTTGGACAATCATATTGGAACTTCTCCTATAAGATTTTGTCTACAACCAATGTTCAGCGCCTGCAGGGCCACACTGTCTACATTATATTTCTTGAACAGGATATTAGATGTAATTTAATTATAATATGAACAGGTTGAGAGATATGTTGAGACGGTAAAAAAAAGTTTTAAGAAATTTTTATTAGAAACAAATTCTATTAAAAAAGATTTAGATTTTAAAATACATAATTTTTTATTAAAATATCGAAATACAGTAGTATAGATATAGGCATTCTAGGCCACCAAAAAAAAGCCTATAGGCATTCTAGGCCACCAAAAAAAAGCCTATAGGCATTCTAGGCCAACGACAAAATCATCCAAAATATTTTTTCTACATACAAAATTTATATACATTACTGTAATATAAAAATTTTGTATGAAAAAAAGTCCAACAACAAAATCAACAGAACTTACACAGAGCGACAAAAAAACTTATTGCACACACAAAATTTTTACATATTCCTTTAATACAAAAATTTTACTATACAGAATGAGTATAGGTTGTTCATATATGCATTTTTCCACATAGTGACAAATACAAAATGCGCATAAATTTTTTCGATACAATATAAAAATTTTGTATGAAAAAAATAAAATTAAAATTTCATATACAAATATGTATTATCATATAATTTATTCAACATGAACTTGAAATTGAATAACTTTTAGTACAATAGAGAAAAACAAAGCAAAGAAAAAATATTATGAGTTGATAATAAAAAAAATTCCAAAGATAGGGTGACCATAAGTCCTTTCGGTTTATTGGACATAAGAAAAAATGTATGAATTTTATCATTTCTATATTTATGTGTGTAGAAATGTTAAAATTCATACAGAGAAATAATCTGAAAATTATAACATAAAAAAATAAAAACAGAATGCATTTTTGATGTATTTTAAAGTTTATAATTTTATTTTAATAATAAAGGTAAAAAGCTTATAATAAAAAAGATGCAAAATTTAAACGTAGTATATAAAAAAGTTTTTAAAAAAATATTAATTAAAAATATAAATTTAAAAATTAACAATAATAAAAAATTATATTTTCTTATATTACATATGAATAAATCGAAACGATTTATTTATTTTTAAAATTATTTATTGTAATTATCGTTTCAACAAATCTATTTACTATTTGCGAAACTGTTACATTTGGTGCAGGATTAAAGCTCAAGTTTTCTGTTTGTTGAGATAATATCCTGTATATATTTTGCTGTTGATTGTTGGTTATAGTTTCATAATCATCAGTTGATGTTATCATCAGTTGATGTCTTGATGTTCTTAAGTCCAACGGTTTATTATCTTTTGCTTCTTCATCTGTTGTTAAATCGATTACGTCCTCCTGAGTTAAGTCAATAATTACATCTTGACTTGAATTTTCATCGAGAGTCAAGTCAAATGTTAGTATCTTATTTTGACCACTTAAAGGCATTTTGATAATACTGATCCAAAATAGTATAATGCACTTGTTTTTATATATCCAAAATATGAAAGTATAAAGGTTATTATGTCAATAACCAAAATATTATTAATGCTTTGACATTTTTTCTTTACTAGATTATTACTTTGTACTTTTATTTAATATTACAATACAAGAACGCCAATGTTTAAAATGATGTTTATTTTAATTAATTAATATTACATACAAGTAAATTTTTTTGAAATTAATTAAATTTAATTAGTTGCGGAAAGACTTAATTGCATTATACTTTGTATGCAGCATTTAAAAATATATATCAATTTATTTCATTTATTTATTACATCAATTTATGCGACGTAATTTACAATATATCAATTAGGATTAAGTAAAATTCATGTTTTGTTAAAGGTTATGTTTATTTATAAAAATTTACATAAAGTAATCTATTTTATAGTTTAAATTTAAATTACTTTATAGTTTTTTTAAAATATAACTACTAAATAATAAATTTAATCTGAAAATTAATTATATGAATCAGAAATTTAACAAATATTCCAAGTCAATTAAAATTTTTCAAAATAAATATTCTCACAGTTATTAATATTTTTATCACAAAGAACTATAATCTAGATATTTTTTTTTTGCATTGGCGTCTTGAATTACTTAAAAAATAATTTATAGTTTATTGTTTATATATATATAATAAAAGTATTTTTATGTAAAATATTTTTAATTACAAAGGAGCAAAAAAGTGAAAGGATAAATTTAGGAGCATTTTTCGTAAATTTTTTTGTATAAATAACCGCAGATTATTTGTATTGTTCACAGTTCAAATTTAAAACTATTTTATTAAACATCCTTTTAAATATAAAAAAAATGGATCAGAAGTTAGTAACAATGTTGAACACATGTAACAATACTTTTGAAAATAAAGTCCTCAAAACATCAGAACTTGAAATAAATAAAACTTACAAAATTGAAAATTTATCAGTAAAAAACGTACAATTTAAAAATGTGTTGAATAAAAGTGTTCTGGCAGAATTAGAAGGAGGATTAAAATATTGGTTACCTACAAAATTTAATCCTATAATTGAAGAAATAAAAAATAAAGATAGTCAAATTACAAATATTTATATGAAATATTTAGGTCGTGATCAATTTAACTCTCCTTTGTTCAATTTTTCTTTGTGCGAATGAAAATTCATAATGTGGGTTGCTTATGCGGCACAAAATTGGGTGCGGGCCGTAGATTTAAAAACTTGCATTGATCGGTTAGAAGAAGAATTTGAATGTTACAAATTTGAACTTGAATTAAATTTGAATAAAGTGTATTGCGAATTAGAAATAGAAAGGTTAAATAATAGTATAAATGATTATCAGAGCGGTCTTAATTTAATTAATCAATATAAAAATAAAGAACTAAACATTAAAGATTTTTTTAAATTAATGGTTCGCATAAAGTTTATAAGCGGGTTTTTAGAAAATTTCAAACAGTTTGTGCCAAAAGAAATATATGATAAATATATTAATATTGACAATAATTAACAATGTTTTTATGTGAAAAATGTGGTCTTAAATTTAGTAAATCGCAAACATTTAAAAATCATATATATAAATGTGAAAAAAATGATAAAATTAAAATTATAAAAAAAGAAAAACTATTTTTGTGTGAGAAATGTGGTAAAAAATTTTTAACATTAAAAAATTTGAATAAGCACGCAATTGTTCATCATTTGGATAATGCAAATGTATCATCGATTCCTAGGGCAACAACATCTGCTCTAGGAACAACGTTTATCAAACCAAATCTGAAATTTTGCGAGGATTGTAAGCAAAATGTTGAAGAATCAAAATGGTCATCGCATTTGAAAACAAATTTGCATAAAAAAAATACTACGGTAATATTAAATGACGTTGTAAAATATATAAAATCTTGTTTCAAAAATAGAATTATTACATATTCTATAGAAAATGAACAAGAAGAAAATTTAGATATAAGTAACTTTTTTAAAATAAATAATAATAAGATTATAGAATTATTAAAAAATTGTTTAAATGAGCACAAAGCTTTTAAATATAATTTAGATTTAGATTCAGAATATATAAAACCCCAAACTATAATAAAAGAAGAAGAGTTTAATTTGGATATAAAATCCTTTAATTCTCAAATGGTCTTAGTAGAAAATGAACAAAATATAATAGACTCATTAGATTCATTGTATAGTCTTATTGCATCTAAAACAGATGAATTTCAGGAAAAAGATTCTGGATGGTCATTAATACGAATTGATCACCTTGAAATTAATATTAATAAATATTGCCCAATTCGAGGTTCAACTTATATAAAGTTACCAAAAATAATCGAATTAAAAAAAGCATGCATAAATATTAAAAATAATGATATTTACTGTTTTAAATGGTGCATAATTGCTGCTTTACAATCGGAAACACAACATTCTTATAGAACAACTATATATAAAGTACCCAATATAGAAGCGTCTGAAATTAATTTTGAAAATATTATTCTTAAATTTTCAGGGTTAGAATTTCCGCTTAAACTTAAAGACATTGCAGAATTTGAAGTTTTAAATACTGAAATAAGTTGCAATGTTTATGGGTTTGAAATTATAAATCAACAATTGGAAATTGTTGGACCTTTCTACCATACCAAGAATAATAACAAAAAATATCATATTAATTTACTTTTATTACAAGAAAACGAAACTTATCACTATGTTTTAATAAAAAATTTATCTAGGCTTATGCGTTCGCAGATAACTAAATTTCATGGTGCAATACATATGTGTTCGAGGTGTTTACAACATTTTCATTCTGATGAAAAACTAAAACAACATGTTCCGTATTGTAATAAAATAGTTGTTAAAATGCCTGAAAATGAAGATAAATATTTAAAGTTCAAGAATATTAGCTTACAAGCAACTGTTCCATTTGTTATATATGGAGATTCAGAATCAATGTTGCAGTCTTATGGCACTTGTATTCCAAGTCCAAAACAATCATCGACTACTAATATTCAAAAACATATACCGGTTGCATTTGCCTATTATATAAGTTGTTCATTTGATACTAGCCTAAATAAATATTTTGTGTTTACTGGAGAAAATTGCGCTAAAGATTTTATTATATCTTTAGCAAACGAATGTAAAGAATTATATTTAAAATATTTTTTAAAACCTAAACCAATGAATACTTTAACAAATGATGAAAATATAAGACATTTTAGTATTCGCAATTGTCACATTTGTAAAAAACAATTAGACTTTATGGACAGAGTTCGAGATCACTGTCATTTTACCGGTAAATATCGTGGTCCGGCACATTCAATTTGTAACTTGAATTATAGAGATTGTAATTTTTTTCCAATTTTTTTTCATAATTTTTCAAAATATGATTGTCATCTTTTTTTTAAAGAACTAAATGAAATACCTGGACCAATTAATGTTATACCCATTAACAAAGAAATATATATATCTCTTAACAAACGAATTTATGTAGGTGAAGGGATATTTTTTAACATGAGATTTTTAGACTCTTATCGTTTTATGGCTACAAGTTTAGAAAAATTAGCTGAAAATTTAGATTCAGATAGTTTTATAAATACTAAAAAAAACTTTACAGACGATATTCAATTTGAGTTAGCGAAACGAAAAGGAATTTTTCCTTATAATTATTTGGACAGTTGGATAAAATTAAAAGAGACTTGTTTACCACCACAAAATATTTTTTTTAACAATTTAACAAATACCGCTTGTACAGACAGTGACTATGAGCATGCTTTATGCGTTTGGCAAACATTTAATTGTAGAAATTTAGAAGATTATTTAAATTTGTATTTGAAAATTGATGTTTTGATATTAGCAGACGTTTATGAAAATTTTAGAAAAACTTGTAAACAAATATACGATTTAGATAGCGCACAACTTTATACTACTCCTGGACTAGCTTGGCAGGCTATGCTAAAATTTACCAAAATTGAGTTAGAATTATTAACAGATTCAGATATGTATAATTTTATTACAAATGGTATTCGAGGAGGTATAAGTCAATGTTCTTTACGAAATACAGTTGCTAATAATAAATATATGGGAGATCAATATAAACCTGAAGAGCCAAGTACATTTTTAATGTATTATGACTGCAATAATTTGTATGCATATGCATTAAAAGAATGTTTACCTTACAGGGATTTTAAATGGATAGATAATCCTGACAGTATCAAAAGTACAATTGCAAACATTGAAGACGATGCTGAAATAGGGTATATTCTTGAGGTTGATTTGGATTATCCATTTCATTTACATGACAAACATAACGATTTACCTTTTTGCGCTGAAAATAAATTAACCCCAAATTGTAAAAATAAAAAATTAATATTGGACTTACATGATAAGAAAAATTACATTATACACTATAGAAATTTAAAACAATGTTTAAAAAATGGTTTGCAATTAAAAAAAATTCATAGGGGTATACAATTTAAACAAAAAGCTTTTATGAGAAATTTCATTGATATGAATACAAAGTATCGTTCAGAGGCAAAAAATGAATTTGAAAAAATGTTTTTCAAAGACATAAATAATAGTCTTTTTGGTAAATCAATAGAGGATGTTTTTAAACGTAAAACTATAAAAATTGCAACTGAATGGGAAAGTAAGGGAAGACATTTAGGCGCAAGAGCTTTAATAGCAAAACCTAATTTTCATAGTTGTTCTCACTTTACAGAAAATTTAGCTGCTATTCAGCTAAATAAAGACATTTTATCATTAAACAAACCAGTTTACTTAGGCTTTACAGTTTTAGACGTATCCAAATTACTAATGTATGATTTTCATTACAGCTATACAAAGGTCAAATTTGGAACTAAAGTTGATATTAACTATATGGATACGGATAGTTTTGTTTACACTATTAAAACTGATGACTTTTATAATGACATTAAAGACGATTTACTCGATAAATTTGATACGTCAAATTATGAAAAGGACAATCTTTTTAATTTTCCGTTGGTGAATAAAAAAAAAGTCGGTTTCTTTAAAGACGAAAATGAAGGTAAAATTATGAGAGAATTTATTGGTTTACGTTCTAAAGTCTACATGATTGATGTAATTGATAAAAATCTGATAAAAAAAGCTAAAGGTATAACAAAAAGCGCTATAAACAGTATATCATTGAATAATTTTAAAAATTGTTTGCTATACAAAAAATTATATTATAGAAATATGAATGTTATAAGATCAAAATTGCACAACATATATACACAAAAATTAAATAAATTAGTTTTAAGTTCTAATGATACTAAACGATACATTTTAGAAGATAATATTAATACTTTGGCTTGGGGTCATTATAAAATAGGTTTAACAGATATATTTAATTCTGATGAAGAATTTTAGTTTGTAAAAATAGTATATAAGTAAAAATTTTATTTTTATTTTAACATAATTTTTATAATTATAATAATAATGAATCAAAAAAAAATAGTAGTCAATGAAATACACAAAAATGTAAGAAGAAAATTTGTGCGTCGACGATACGTACAAAAAGGTATTAACGATGTTTGGCAAATTGATTTAGCTGATATGTCAGCAATAAAAAAATATAATAATAATTACAAATATATTCTCGTTGCAATTGATATTTTTTCAAAATTTTTATACGTAAAACCATTAAAAACAAAAACCGGTGTCGAAACTACTCAAGCGTTAGCTGATATATTTATTGAAAATAAAGCAACACCAAAAAATATTCATTCTGATATGGGAACTGAATTTTTTAATACACATTTCAAGCATCTGATGCAGAAACGCAACATCAATCATTATACAAGTTTTACTATAATAAAAGCTGGAATTGCTGAACGTGTAATAAGAACTTTGAAAAGCAAACTATATAAAATGTTTAGTTTAAATGGCAACTATAATTGGATTGATTTTTTGAACAAAATTGTTTTAGAGTACAACAATACATATCATCGTACTATAAAAATGAAACCTTCAAAAGTTGATAAAAAACATGAAAAACTGCTTCTAGAAACAGTTTATAATAGACCCAAAGTTTTTCGAAAAGGTAAATTTAAAGTGGGAGCATACGTCAGAATATCAAAATATAAAGGTAAATTTGACAAAGGTTATTTACCAAATTGGTCAACAGAAATTTTCAAGGTTGACAAAGTTCATTTAACTAACCCCGTAACATATACATTGGAGGACTATAAAAATCAAATCATCAAAGGAGGATTTTATGAATTTGAATTGCAAAAAGTTGGAAACAAAGACGTGTATTTAGTTGAAAAAATTATTCGAAAAAGAGGGAATATGGTTTATGTGAAATGGCTTGGTTTTGATGAGAGTCATAATTCCTGGATACAGAAGAGCGAGTTAATAAAATAAAGGTACTATTTTTATAAAATAAATACTTTTGTAATTCTAAAAATTAATTCAGTTATACTTGAAATTTTCACATACTGTTTATGGAATTGTTTCATCGAAAACATTGCTAATGCAGCGGAAATTGAAAATATGAATTTTATGTTAAGTAATAACGAATGGAAAAAATTGTATGAAATAAAAGATTTTATAACTTCATATTCTTATTCGCATTATATTTGCGAACCTTATATTAAAGATTATGTACACAAATATTTTCAAAAATGTAATCAATTAAATGTATGTAAATTAAACGCTAATGATTTTTTTTTGCCAAATTTTACGGCATTGTTTAACTTTTCAAAACTATTTGTAGAAATACCATTATTTTGTAACGATGTAAATTTATTAAATAAAGAAATATATGTATAAAGTAAAAAAAAAATTTTTTTTTTTTTTTTTTTAAATTAATTTTTATATATACTTTACGATAAAAGGTCAAGTAGCGATCAGTTATTAAACCAGTTATACTTTAGCTTCTTTAGTAGCGTCATCAGCAATTATGAATAATATTGCAATTGTAGATTTTCAATTTGTTGTCGGAAATTTTAGACAATATTTTGTAAAGGAAATGGTGATTTTGGAACAAGGATCATTGATTCCGAAGGTTTTTTTCTTTAAGCCTCCGTATCCAAGGGAAGATTTAGATTATGACTCCATAAAGCAGAATAACTATATTGTAGCAAATATTAATAATTTGGAATGGAATTCTGGAGAATTTGATTACAATTACATCGCTACTGCAATAAAAACTTTAGGATTGTACTCAAAAGTTTACGTTAAAGGTCTGCAAAAGAAAGATGTCATTCTAAAATATTTAGCAGTTTCATCATCAACAATAATTGTAAATTTGAGTTGCATTCCAAAGTTAGATGACTTGTACAATTATACTTCATCTTGCGAAATTCACACCAAGAATACTAACAATAAGAATATGAAATGTGCTGTAAAAAATTGTTTTAATATTTATATGTATCTTTTAAAAAATAATAAAATCGACTTTTAAAAAAATATATATACTTTATTGTTATTAATAAAAGAATAATTTTACATTTTTTTTTTTATAGAAAAATATTCTTAAATAATCTTAAAATTAATTTATCATTGTTTTCAAAGTTTTTTGCACTAAACATATTTAAAAATTCCTGCATTGATACTCCTCTACTGCGAAAATAAACATAAACACAACAGTAATGCCCGCACACATCAGAATTGTCATTTTGTAAGCGCTTTTTGTTTCTTACAAAACACCTTTGTTTATTACTGTTAACGCGGCCCCGTAAGCCCCTTGTGCACCGCCCAAATAATTTGCGGCTTGGAGAATTTTCATTGATTTTTTCAATTATGTTTGTTGTTATTGTCTGATTGCCATATGAATCGAAATATTCTACACAACCATACTTTGGGAAATATAATACGAACCAATGCAAACCTGGTTTAGTATCAGGATCAGAATTGACAATTATGAAAATAGGTTTTTTCACAAATCGCTTTGGTATACGATTGAAAGCATATACACCTTTAAAATAGTTTTTAGTGTATTTATTCTTCTGAAGAATTTCTGTAATCTGTTGCGTATTCATGTTGCTCTGTTAGATTCGAAATATCGTAAATTTTCGAATTGCATTTTACATATTGAGTTAAAAACTCTTTTTTGTCTTTTCCATTGATCAATATAATATCAAATTTTTTTAATTTTTTGTTTAAACTTTCGGTGATATTGTCATTGTATAAATTGCCATTTGTAACATAATTTTGTGTTTCTGCTGGTGTTGCTGTTTTTGTAGTTGGATATAAATATTTATATTCGTAATGTACTGCGTTATTTGATTCTTCTATACCGGCAATGGTAACTTTACGTCCAAAGTGAATAAGCTTATCACGAACGAATGATACGTCCACCAAGGCATATGAGGGTGCTCTATTAGACATTATGTGTGTAGTATCTCGTACCGCATTCGCTTGCGTAATAAAACTTATTACTTTTTACAACGCTATTTATAAATTTGTGTAAACATTTCGATTTTTATCAATTTCTAATGACGTATCAAACTCTCCGTATACAATACATGTTATTGTTGATGATAATGCAGAACTTAATTTTGCTTCAATTCTCACCGTACCTTGATTTAACAGGCTTTGACATGTTTCATTGCCTGAACCATCAGCAGATAAATCAAAAGCTAATATTGTATAACCTTTGCCAAAAAGTTCTTTTGTTATTTGATGACCCTTATCAGAATGGTGAATACCAGTACCTCTAAACAATGTTAAATAAGCTCTAGTATTACAACAAAGTGATGAAAAATCTGTTTCAATTGGCGAGTTCGGTATTTGTACACCATTCACATACAGCTGAAATTGTGATAAATTATTGTGATCAAAAAGATAAGGATTTTTTGAACGTTTTCCATTAAAATTCTCATTGTTTGTCATACAAAATAATAATGTGTTTGGTAACTGCCCAATAAATACATTGTCTAGTGAAATGTTTGCAGTGTTTGCTGGTATTGTAAATGTCTTTAATTCGCCTCTTTTGTAGTGATATTTTGCATTGGTTTTTGAAAGAATAGTATTATGAGCCAACAAAATATTAGGGTTGACTGTTACATGTTTCATGTATAGTGAGGCTTCATGAATTTTTAAATAACTGTCTTCCGTATCAGAACAAAATAAATAAAAATCTGGTTTTTCTAATGTTAATGAAACTCTCACATCAACATTGTTTAAAAGTAGAGTAGGTGTGTTGAAAAAAACTACATGTAATTTTCCCATTAGCTCTACAATATTAGAATTATTGTACTTTTTTTGTCTTGCTTTGGAACCAATGTTATTGTAATCATGAACATTTGGTTTATCCATTTCCCACCCCCCTCCTTCCAAATGAGTGTTGCCAGCATCGTTTCCATAACTTAATAAAGAAACTAAATATGTTTTGTAATGGTAAAACGAATCGGATGATGTTACGTTCTTGCCATTTAGTGTAACATTTACTTGTTTAATCATTGAATGTAATAAATTATTTACCACACTTGGTTGTGGTATCGGTTTTTGATCAGCTCCTGTACCCGTTTTATCATTATTCCATTTTGAACCATCACTTTTTAATACTTGAACTTTAAATTTAATATAAGTTGAAGCCAAATCTCTGTATGTATCGCCATGACCGAGTGAGACAAATTCGATTGTAGAAGGTGATGCATCTAAAGAGGCTAACGGATTATAGACGACCTCCTCTGATCGTAAAATGCTTGTTTGTATAGGTGGTGTCGCAAAAAGGTCAAGCTCGGATTTCATGCATTCTACAATAGTCATTTTTAATTAAAAATATCTAAAATACGTGATTTTTTAATTTTTCCAACTCTTTGTATTCTACGCCTTTTACCAATTGAATGTAATTTTGGTTTTACTCGTCTTTTTATACTTTTACGTTTTTTTGTTAATTGTTTCAATTTTTTACTACGTTTTCTTTTTCTACCACTACCGTACATTGAATGCAATTGGTTTATTGCTGAAGTTCTTAAATTTTGTAAACCTGCCTTGGCTTGATCCTGAAATACTTCTTTTGGGTTTGCTCCCGATGCTATATCAGACAAAATATTGGAACCAGTTTTTAAAGCCTCGTCTTTTATTAAATTTAAACCTGTAACCAATGCCGGTTTTAGATAACGAAATAAACTTGCAAATAAATTTCCAAGACCGCGCCCTCGTTGTATTCTTGGATATGATTGTAATAGTGGCCCTATTTCATTTATATTACCACCGGCTTGCGATTGGTAGTATTTAATGTATTCACTATGCATGTTTAGTTAAAACGACATTTTATTATGATATGTTTTTATTTATATAGCTTTTGAAAAATTTTTAAAATGTAATACAATTTTTGTTGGATTGTAATTTGACACAAAATTTATGTTTTTACCATACTGATCGGAAATATTAAAGGCAATAGTTTCAAAAATCTTTTTTTCTACTGGTATGTATTGTACATTTTTAAATTCCATATTATTTTGCTTTCTACAGTTATCAATATTTATTGCGCGCAAAGCACGTATTTTATTATTCCCAAAAATTTCTGGTTGAATTATGTCAGTATACACCATTACCATTCCACTTTTTTCATCATTATATGTTTCAACTGCGTGATTGTATAATTGTACTATTGTTTTTCTGTAGTTAATAATATTCTGCTTTTGTTGGAAGAGTTCTTTTATTAAAGTAGGTATAGTATATTCAGTATTTTGTTTTAAAAAGAAACTCTCTTGGTCAAAAGATCTTGATATTCGTATTAATTTTAGTTGGTTTGCTGCTGTAACAGGTTTGTAATCAACCTTATAAGCTGCGTCATCTGATAGAGTGACTAACAATTCATTATAAAATTCTTTTAAAACTTCAGCCCTAGTAAACCCTTGAGATGGTGTTATATTGTTAATAAGTGTAGGTAATAAATTTATTTTCCAATCATCAAATCTAAATTGAGATTTTTCTTCTGGGTAAAATGTATAACCCATGCGTTTTATTACTTTTATCTTATTTGTGCCAGAGCCTACCCAAACTTCATTTTGTCCCAATGAGATAACAGCAGCTGTTTTTTTATCATAAATATCAGTTTGTAGGTAGTCATTAGTATAAATTTCTGAAAGGCCTACTTTCCAATCACCATTAGTTAAATCCAAATGTGTCGGTATTCTATTTTCAAAAGTTGACAGAGTATTATCGGGGAAAAAATTCATAGAATCATTACTAAATAACGTAATGTAGAAATCATCTCTAGAATTCATTTTTATGGTTGTATCTTATCTAAATGAAGTCCAGTGGGGCGGTGTAGAATGTGTCTTATATTGTTTTGGTGGAGAGTTACTTAATGGTGTCGACTGTTTTCGCTTATTTGAATTTCTCTCATCAGGATATCTTGATAGAATGCTAGGTCTTATAAATGAACCTGTTGTATGTACACGCTGTCTTGTATTTATAGGCGATTTCTTAGGCGATTGTGTAGGAAGTGCAACCGTAATAATATCGCCTGTATCCGTATCATACATTCTCACATTTGCATTTGAAGATAATCTTCTGGTTAAACGCTCATCGGGTAATGTCTGTGTAAAAGCAAGGTCAGCAGCATCGTCGTCATCCATTTCAAAATCCATTTCTATATCATCGTCATCATATTGTGTCTGATGCTGTTTCTGTTGATGTTGATGTTGCTGTTGTTGTTGTTGTTCTTTTACGGGATCGAAGTTAAAAACCTCATCATCAAACTCTTGCTGCTTAATGTTATTGAAATCTTTTTGTTGTATTTCAGAGTCGTATTGAGTTTCTTTGTCTTTCAATATTTTAAATTTTGTTTGCGTTTCGACATTTTTACCTGAGTTAAACTTATTTTTATATTCTGTAGGTGGCAACAAAGCTATTCTTTTTAGATTATTATATTTTACTAAATTTTGCCTTAACATGTACCATTTCTGAATGGGATTTAATTTTTTATTATGTAAAAGTTTTTCCATATTTTGATTTAAAATATGCAAATTCTTTTCATCATTTAATAATTTTTTGAATTTTAAAAACACTTCGGGTGGTATAACAATCATACGCTGCATATTATTCATTTTTCGATTGATAATCACCTATTAATTTACCAATAATTCCAGATAACACCGTTCCTATTAACACTGGTAAAAATCCTCCTTTCTGAATAAGTATTCGACGTTTTGCTTTCAGAGTTTTATTGGTACTGGTTAGACACCGTATTGCGTTTTTATGTTTTTTTAAAAATGATAAGGCTTTTTTTGAAACTTTATTATTTCCGTTTAAAGTATTTATTGCAATTTCAATTAAAGTTTTTATAACATCGTCATCACAAGTCCTTAATACACTATTACGAAATTTTTTATTTGAATCTTTTAAAAGATGTAATATATGTCGGTTTTTCCTCAATCGTTTCATATTTTTCACAGTATACTTTGTTATTTAAATCATTCGGTGTGCAGTAGCAAATACAATAATCTGTTTCGAATATATTATTTCGTATGCGGTATAATTCACTGACGTTTTGCGTCAGGTCCAACACAATATAACCATGTGGGCATGATGTAGCCTCATTATATACTCTTACAAATTCTTGCGTTTTTTCTGGAAAAATTTGTCTTGCTAGGGGCATGATCTGTGATTTGTCACGGGGATTCTTAAATAATACTAAATATTTAGCATTTAATGAAATGTCGCGACAATAAAATAATTGATAAATTTTTATGATGTGATCCTTTTGTAAATAATTCACATACTTGTTTATTATAATTCTCAAGCATTAAATCATCTAATACAATTAAGATGTTATCTCCATTTTCGTTATGTATTTGCTCGGGTATATTATTTGAAAATTCAATATTTTCAAAAGGTAAATTCCTCGGAACAGCATTCAATTCAGGGTTACACCAAATTATTTTAGTTATGTTGGGCTGAATTAATTCATGGTGTCTGCGAATTATATTACACACAAAAGTTGTTTTTCCACACCCTGAAGGTCCTGCTATAATCATGGTAAACGGATGTATAAATGGAATCATGTTTTTATAAATTCAAATTTTCTATTTGTGTTAATAACGTTCTATACAGGTTTTTGAAATATTCTATAATATCTAAAGCGTCCTTATATCTAAAAGTTATCGAAACACAGCTGCATGTATCAGGTCCAGATTTTGCGTTATTGTCTGACCAGATACAACTTTTATAATGTTCTCCAAATTTTGATTTAATAACACCGCTTTGTATTAAAGAATTTAATTTCACGACAAAATTTTCTAATTTTGTTAAATTATACTCATCTAACAAATCTTTATATTTTTCTAAAAAATTAGTAACTGTTTCTATATGCTCAGTTGTTAACAGCATTTTATAAACTAAAGTAGAACTTTATAAATCATACATATTTATTAAATACTAAACGCTATAAGAAGAAAAAAAGTTATTAAAATTGCGTGGTGAAAATTTTTGGTTTACAAACATATCTGGTTTGAGTCTACACTAACAGAAAGTAATTTTATTTTGATACATGACGATATTATTATTACTTAACAAATAAATATTTATACTGTCAAGTTCATTGCTTTAAAATAAATAATAAACAATTTGCGCGATCTCGAAAAATAACATAATAATCATTTGCATGTGCATTCTTCTGTATTTTTCAGATTTTTTTTTCAGTTTTTGCTTTTTTTAGATTACAAATATGTATATATTTTTTACAATCAAATTTAATTTTTTTTTTTTAAATGATCAAAATTTATCTTTAAAATTTAATAATAAATTTATCCTAAGACATAATCGAATTTCAGAAATGAAAATTATACATATTATGTATAAAACTTTCAATTTATATTGAAAAATATTTCATGCGTGCAGCCCCCGGATAATGTAACTAGCAAACAAGAAGAATAAAAAACTTACTCTTGTTGTTGCTGTAATTCAAGATCAATGCACAATAAATTTTACTGAATAAATAAAAGTATAATTTTTTGTATGCAAATTGTATTCATGAAATTAAAATGCATTTAATTTAAAAGTTAAAAAGGTCAAGTTCAAAAATATTATTATGTATGCGAATAAGATAATTGTAAAACAAGAAAAAAATCGAAATTTTGTTGTTGCTGCAATTATCATTTTATATATGAAAAAATATGAAATATATTAAATATATTTCATGTAGTATAAATTTTTACATCGACATTTTTGTATGGGAAAATACATAGGGATTCTAGATCAGTTGAAAGTAGAGTTGATCTAGAACCCCTATATTTATACTAGAAAAATTTATTAAATTTCTGCTTCATTAATTTAATTATCTGTTTAAATTTATTATTTACTACTTAAAAATCATTTTTTAAAAAACATAAAGTAATATCACATAATTTGTAAATCATGCATGACCTATGAAATAAATTATCAACAAAATAATTTGCATATAAAGTATAATGCAATTAATAAAAAACGTAATTCATAATGCGAAGAAGATAATGCGACAATAATATTATTACTTACCAAAAAATTATATTATGTCAAGTTCAAAATACAAAATAAACAATATGCGCGACCACCTGAAAATGCGAATAAGATAATTGGCAAACAAAAAAATTAATGCATATAAATTTTGTATGCAGAAAAAATATTTTATATGATTTTGTCGTTGGCCTAGAATGCCTATAGGCTTTTTTTTGGTGGCCTAGAATGCCTATATCTATACTACTAAATACTCCTTCAACAGTCAATGGAAAAACACCAGCAGATCGTATTTTTCAGTTCGAACCAAGAACATTATTAGAAATAATGATAACTAAAAATAAAACGAAAGATAAAAATCATAACACAAAATTAAATCGTAAAACAGATGAAAATGCACCAAACAAAATTTCAATACTTAAAAATAGAAATTTTTTGTCCAAATTTGAATTTAAATCAAACGAAAATATATTTTATAAAAATCATTTTAAAACTCACGTTAAATGGATACCTGGTACTATTGTAGAAAAACTAACTAATTATTTGTATAAAATTAAAGTAAATGGTAAAATTAAAGTAAAATTTAGCTAAACAAATAAGAGTTAATAACAATAAAGATTCAGATGAAGAATATGTAAAATCTGAAGATGAATTTTATAGTCCAGATCCAAGTGAGGAAGAGATGGTAGATAGTAGTAGTAGTTATGAAGAAAATTCTGAATGTATAAAGAATAAAAATGGTAAAAGAGTTTATAAAAAGAAATTATATGAAGGACCAATAAGACAGTCCGAAAGATTAAGAACACATAGTCAAAGTAAAATGTAAAATTAAAAGTATGATGTAAAATTAAAATTGTAATTAAAATTGAAATTAACAAAATGAATTATGGAAATTAATTTGAATACTTATATATTGAGAATTTTAATATTATGGTGAAGGTTATAATCTTATAAATTTTTGTAAATTTAATCCAAGTATGGAAGAATTGATGTGTATTATTATTTCATAGGTAAATGTATAATAAATATGAGAGACTTTCTCTTAATTGAATTTACTTATATTTAATAAAATAGACATCAATTAGTCTCGTGAAATACTTTAAAACAGTAACACTTAGTTTAAGAATAATTTTAATAAATAAAGTTTTTCTTTAATAAATTAAATAAAGAACATTTTAGTAATATCTCTAAAATACGCGTGTAAACATGCAACATTTTCAAAGCTAAATTATTTTTAATACATTGGAGATAATTAATATAAATGTTTTCTTTTTTCTTTTAGCTTGTTTTACTAATATTGACCACTATGATCAATAAGAGTATGATGGAAATCGCCTCGATATTAGGCGAGTCGAGTGGTAAAAAAACCGGCAAGCAGTTTTTGACATTAATGTTGACATTTTTAATTAAATTTTTTGTATTTTATTTTTATGGTGTAGAATTTAAATTTGAAATAAAATAATTTTTATAAACAAAACGTGTTATAATATAATATTATTAAGAAATTTGTGTTAAACAAATTTAAATTAAAAAAAATTTAAAAATTGTTTTCAAGTTTTGTTGTATTTTGTTATTAAACAATAAAGTTTAAAAATGAGCAGCATAGAATTATTCATATTCAATCATATTTGACGTTTAAAATAAAATAATTTGAAATTTTAAAAATAGTATTTTTTTAAGTGAGGAGTGTATATTATATAAATATTGTTATGTACTTTTCTATGATTACACTTACATATTTTTAAATTTAATATTTAACAAAACAATTTCTGTAAAAAACTATAAAATCTCACTCAACAATTATTTCATATTCAATATATTTTTTTATAAAAACTTAAAAATCTCTTTAAGAGGGGGATACACCTATTCTTTGTTAAAGCTTTTTATGCATTTGTGTGGGTTTAAATCAATTATTTCTCAATTATTTTTGTTTTTTAAAAAAAAGAGAATTTTAGAAACTGAATTTATATTATACAATTATAATATTTGCTATTAACATATATTTTTAGATAAATTTAATATTTTTGAAAAAATTTCTAAAAAATAAAATAATGATTTTTAGATAAATTTAATATTTTTGAAATTTCTTTCCTAAAAATAAAATAATGCAAACATTTTCTTAAAAACCAAATAACGTATAGAAAAATTAATTTTCAAATTAGATAATTTAAGTATTTTAACAAGTAAACTATTACTAGAAAAATATGTTATTAAAAAACAGGACAAATAATTTACCTAGCTACATTATATTTCTTGAACAGGATATTAGATGTAATTTAATTATAATATATAGGTACAAAAAAGATAATATATGAATAAATGTTTATATAAGACATGTTTTTATTATTTAATATTACATTATTTACTAAATAAAATATAAATTATCTCATAACATTGTCTTAGAATTTTATTCATAAAAACCATAAAAATAAAAAAAATAAAACCACGCTCTATATAAAAGAAGAATTGTCACACCATTGCCAAATATCAGCATTTTGTATATTATTTTATCATCAGCCAAATACGTGTTATTATTTGGCAACGCAGCACTATATTTTTATATTAGATTTTTTATATTCACACACACAATTAAAAAAATGAAAGCTCTTTTCATCTAAAAAGCTTTTTTTTAAAATGACTTAACGATTCGGAGCTTTCTCTGGCGCTATCCCCCTCTTAAAAAAATTCAAACTTTTTTTTTTTTATATATGTACCCTCACCCAAAAATTTCTGGTCGAGTAAAACGGCGACTGTAGTCGAGAAAAAGCGAGTCGAGACCGAGTTCCATCAAGCCGAATATTCGCTAAAACTCTCGCCGGCGAGTGTTTTGGCGACTTCTAACATACCAAACTCTCGTCTAGTCGACTTCTATCATAGGTGTGATTCTCATATTCCAAGGATTCAAAAATATCAACATAACAAAATATAGCTAAAAAATTCTTTTTGGTATATCATTATTTTATTAAGCACTCCAACTACAGTGAAAACTCTAGTATTATGCTATTTTTAATGCAAAAAAGGATCATAGTGAAGTGAAAGAAAGAAATATTTTGTTGATCAATTTTTAATTTGAAAAATTATGAACTAACAAAATTAATAATTAATAACAAATTTTTAGGTTCTTAAGACAAAAAAAAAATATGTAAACAAATTAAAATATTTTATTATATTTTAAAGATAAAATAAAAAAAATCAAATTATTACATATCATTTTTTGCATTGGAATAAACTGGGTTGAATTGTTTTTAATATACCTCATCCCTCGCTTTACGGAAACTCTTTTTACGGAATTTCGCTATAACGGAATTGAAAAATTAATTCTTGGTTTCTGTTTACGGAAAGAAATTTCGATTTACGGAAAATATATAAAGCTCACATAGTAGGCCTTGCATTTTACAATATTTCAGTTTTTTTTTTTTTTTTTTATTTCCAGAATGATAACTAAACAAACAACGATAGAAAAAAAATAGTAGGCAGTGCAATCTGTTTTCTCATTACTCATTTTAAGTTGTTTTACATTGTGAAAGGTCGATTTGGTGTACGAATAATATATTTTTCTATTTTCTTTAAAAAAAAACTATTGTAATAAATAAAAATTATATAAAATTAAATTCAATCGTATTTAATACGATAGTGTTTTCGATATTTACCATATTAAATCGATATTTATTTTCTTGTAAGTACATTACACAAGTTTTATATTTTTTAATTCTTAAAAAATTAATTCAGCCTTCTGAAATGCCACCGAAGCGGAAAAACTCTGGTAAAGGTGTAGAAAAAAAAGCCGAAAAGCAATAACATTGGAAAAGATGTTAGATGTAATCAGGTGAGAAACTGAGTGAAATTGCTAAGGTGTTAGGACTTGCAACATCTACAGTAGGCACAATACATGATAACGAGGACAGAATTATAGCACAATCAAAATCAGCTGCTCCTCGAAGCTGTACAAAATTAACTCGTCATAGAAGTAATATTATGGAGAGAATGGAAAAGCTTTTAGGTGTGTGGATTGAAGACAATAATCAACGGAATGTCCCCATGAGCACTATGACGATCCAAGAGAAAGCTAAAAGCATATTCGAAAAATTGAAGGAAGATAATGTTGATACAAATTCTAATGATGAATCTTTTGGTGCCAGTAAAGGCTGGTTTGGAAATTTAAGATACGCCACAATTTGCATAACATAAAGATGAAAGGTGAAGCAGCCAGTGCTGATATTTCAGCGGCTCGTGAGTATCCCAACATTTTGAAAAAATTATTGAAGAAGGAAACTACGTTCCAGAACAGATTTTCAACGTTGATGAAACTGGCCTCTATTGGAAACGTATGCCTGATAGAACTTTCATTTCTATGGATGAAAAGTCTGTACCTGAATTCAAAGTGGCAAAGGAGCGCTTAACACTTCTCCTTGGAGGCAATGCTGCAATAAACTTGCTCTTCCTGTTATTTGGTGATCCAATAAAAAAGCTTGGATGACTTCAAGCTTATTCGAGGATTGGTTCAAAAATTTCTTTTGTCCCAAAGTAAAAGCATATTTGCATGGAAAAAACCTTGACAATAAGGCGTTGTTGTTATTGGACAATGCTCCGGGGCATCCTGTCAACTTGTCTGAATTGTCTGATAATGTGAGGATTGAGTACCTCCTCAAAAATACTACATCTTTGATTCAGCCGATGGATCAAGGCGCAATATCTACGTTCAAAGCTTATTATTTGCGTAGAACTTTTAAACAATTAATTGCTGATGCAGAGAACGAGGTGCAAGATCGTCTTTCCATTAAAGAGTTCTGGAAAAAATATAACATCAAGGATGCCGTGCATAACATAGGCGAATCATGGAAAGAAATGAAGCCATCCACAATGAAAAATGTTTAGAAAAAAATTTGGCCAGAGAACGTAGTTAGCGACGATTCCGACGTGCAAGTCCTTTCAGAAGTCGTCCAAAATATAGTGAATCTTGGGAATAAACTGGGTTTTGAAGATTTTGTGGAATCAGATGTTACCTACATGATAAGGGCTCACGGAGATAGTCTTTCCGTTGAGGATTTGCTGCAGTTGGAACAAACAAGACCAGTGGAAGAAAAGGAGAATGAAGAAAATGCTACAGGAATTGCTCAACAGTTAAGCACAAAAGACCTATCTAGTGCTCTCTCACACTTCGAAGAAGGAATTAAGATCCTACGTGAAAAAGATCCGCTGGAAGAGCGTAGTTTAAAGTTTACCGCGATGTTAACGAGGCTATAGACTGCTACAAGCAACTCTACAGAGAAAATAGAAACTCAGCAACACAACTAAAACTGCACTCTTTTTTTAGACCTGTTGCTTCCACATCATCCAACGTTACTAATTCTGATATCATTGAAAGCTTGGATATAAGCTCTGAGTCGGATTCAACTTTGGGTTCCAGCGATTAATAATCAAAAAGCTGCTGGACAGAACATTTGTTTTTGAATAATATTATTATGTTTATGTTATGAATTGATTTTGTGTTTTTTATTTTATTTTGAAATATTTTTTATTTTTATTTTATGTATATTTTAATATAGAATGTATAAATATGTTTGAATTACAAATGCAATAAATATTTTTGATTTCTTTAAAATTAAATGTTTTCTTTCTTATTAAAAATGTAAATGAAATACTGCATACATAATTAGTCGATATATATATTACAATAGTATTTGCATACACATTTGTACATAGTTTCAAACATTTAAAAAAAACTCGATTTACGGAATTTCGACTTACGGACAACTTTTCAGAAACGGAACGCTTCAGTAAATCGAGGGATGAGTGTATTTCTTTTTTGTGTATTTTTTTCCTTCAAAATTTAATAGAATAGGTATATTATTTTATTAATTACCTCAAGCTTTCTCATAGATTTAGCTTGTTCCATGTAAGCCAGTTATTGACTTGGAAAAGATTAATACCTTTTCCGAGCTCTATTACGCTAGCCCGACCACTTTAGTCAGACGAGATCAAAAGTATGCCAATAATTGCAGCTAATTGCAGCCGTTTATAAAAAAAATTGCAGCTTTACCCGTTCTCAAGAAAGACGTGTCCGGCTAGCGTAATATTACGCTAGCCGGACTCTCTGATACTACTAAACGGCTATGTTTACCAAAATAAAAAGTATGCCAATAATTGCAGCTGTTAAGAAAAAAATTGCAGCTTCAGCCGTTTTCAAAATAACCGTCATCGGCTGGTTTAATATTACGCTAGCCGAACACTCTGATCCTACTAAACGGCTATGTTTACCAAAATAAAAAGTATTCCCAAAATTGCAGCAAAACTTCAGCTAATTGCAGCTGTTAAGAAAAAAATTGCAGCTTCAGCCGTTTTCAAAATAAACGTCATCGGCTGGGTTAATATTAAGCTAGCCGGACACTCTGATCCTACTAAACGGCTATGTTTACCAAAATAAAAAGTATTCCCAAAATTGCAGCAAAACTACAGCTAATTGCAGCTGTTAAGAAAAAAATTGCAGCTTCAGCCGTTTTCAAAATAAACGTCATCGGCTGGTTTAATATTACGCTAGCCGGACACTCTGATACTACTAAACGGCTATGTTTACCAAAATAAAAAGTGTTCCCAAAATTACAGCAAAACTTCAGCTAATTGCAGCTGTTAAGAAAAAAATTGCAGCTTCAGCAGTTTTCAAAATAAATGTAATCGGCTGGAACAAATTTATTTCATTTCAAATTCAATTTTTAACATTTTAAACATTTTAAAATCTGAAGAAACTAAGTATTTTTAAACAAAACAAATATATTATTGTTAAACTAGCTATAGCCAAAAATTAAAAACATTAATTAACAATAACACTTTATCTTTCTTGTTTTGCTTAAAAATACTTAGTTTCTTCAGTTTAAAAATTTTTAAAATAAAATATCAATTTATTTTCAAATATTGAATTTTAAATGAAAAAAATTGAATTTGAAATGAAAAAAAGCTGCCAAGTTGGAAGAGTGCTTCATATCCCTTGTGTTCAATCACCCTTTTGTGTATGAAATTTAAAAATGTTAAATTTGTTACTCCTGTAAAATAGCGGGGATTGAGGTTAGAGGGTTGATTTTTTCGGTAAAGATGTAAGACTATATTATTAACAAAGTATTTTCTCAGTTTTTAAATCTACCCCTGCACAGAGGGGGTGTAACTTATTTTATAAACACCCCACTTTGCAACCTGAAAGGGGTGAGGGTGTTAATTTCCATATAATTTCGAAATACTTTTATCCTCTCTACCTTATGTAGAAAGTACAATATCCTAGTTTAAATATAGAGGATTTTATAGCTATTTTAAATTTCCAAAATTCAAATTTCAAAACCCTATAAAAACGTGAGGCTGCGTCTGATACCCCCAATTTTTTTAAAAATTAATTAGATAGTGTGTATGTACGTACTGAGGAAACGGCATTAAAATCCCATAATATATAAGCAGTGTTTTTTCGTGTGGATAAAAAGGGGTGTGTTCGACCCCTTTTTTAAGGGGGTTGCAATTGACTTATTTCAAAATGCACCCCACATACTTCCAATATTTGTTTACATTTCTGTAAAAATCGGAATTGGTTTACAACTATTTCTAAGCATTGCAAAAAGAACATTTTTACCCTGCGTACGGCGTACGGCGGACACAGAAATTTTTATCACGGATTCGGATTCCTTGATATCGAAAATGGATAACTGAATTAAATTCTCAATTTTTTTTTTTTTTTTTTGCATCTCCACCACAAAGCTTCATATATCTTTAAATATATGTAGCAAAACTTGAATTAGAAATGAAAAACCTATAATATAATGTAATATAATAAATAAGTTTTATCACTATTATAAATCATTAAAATTAAGAATTTTTTTTTCTACTATATATTACTAAAATTTGTTCCTATTATAAATTAACTTATGAAAAACAGTTAAAATAAATAAAGCTAAACAATATTGTAAAGCTGCTCACAAAAACTTATTATTAAAAAAAATATATATAAAAGGCTGTTATTAAATAAAAGCTTCAATATGTCAACCTGATCAAAAAATATAAAAGGGTTTTTTATTTATATAAAAAATATTTTACAAAAATTATAAAATTAATCAAAATATATACAATTTTTAAAACTTTGCTGCAATTTTGGGAATACTTTTTATTTTGGTAAACATAGCCGTTCAGTAGGATCAGAGTGTCCGGCTAGCGTAATATTAAACCAGCCGATGACGTTTATTTTGAAAGGGCTGAAGCTGTAATTTTTTTCTTAACAGCTGCAATTAGCTGAAGTTTTGCTGAAATTTTGGGAATACTTTTTATTTTGGTAAACATAGCCGTTTAGTAGTATCAGAGTGTCCGGCTAGCGTAATATTACACGTTTTTCTTGAGAACGGCTAAAGTTGCAATTTTTTTATAAACGGCTGCAATTAGCTGCAATTTTGCTGCAATTATTGGCATACTTTTGATCTCGTCTGGCTAAAGTGGTCGGGCTAGCGTAATAGAGCTCCTTTTCCGGGATATTCGTCAGAGATTTCTCCTTTCAAACCGAAAAATGTATCTTCTTCAATAACGTTAGCATCATATTATCATATATATTTTTCAACCAGCGACATAGCATTCCTTAATTTTTAAAAAAAAAAAAAAAATTAATCCCAACTTATACAAAATTTACAATTTAATGTATGTATTATCCTTAGGAAAATCTAGACTGAAACTTGCAATGGGTAAGTTAATAAACTTGCAATGGGTAATGTCAATGAGTTGGATCGATTAAATTGTAAAACCATATTTTATATCATTACATATTATTCATTTTTATACTCGTGTCGTAATTATAAGATTATATGTACTTGTTTAATTTAAAAATAAATACAATAAACTTTTTAAATACTTAATATAATTTAAAAATATACTAAATTTTATTAAAAAAAACAAATTATTGACATACACAACACATTCGATATCAAAATACTTTTCAAATAATATTTATAAAAAACTATGCGAAAGTAGCATACTTATGGCCGTTTTTTCAATGCGAGTTTAAACTCAGTTTAAAGTTAAACTAAGTTTAATTCGAAAATTCGGTTTTTCAATCGCTTAAACTAAGTTTATCTCCCTTAAACTTAGATAAGATAAACCACCGATTTTCGTGGTTTAAACTCAGTTTATCTTTATTCTGTTATAGTGTGCGTATTTTTACGCGTATGTATGTCAATTTGATCAGCTGGAAAAATGCGATGACAATTCAAATGTGAAATTTATGAATTATTTTTTTATGTGACATTATTGTTTTGGCATTAATTGTGAAAAGTAGAAATTATTATTAAGAAAAGTGATTTTAAATATTTATTTTAAATGGAAGATTACCAAGATATGTTGGATGATGATGAGGACATTTTAAATTTTACAAATACATTAAACCATAGAATAAAGAATTTGAAGAAGCTTCAAGCAGAAGAAAAGTGTAAAATTCAAAAATGAAAACTGGGTACCAAAATCGTAGTATATATAATAAAATTTTCAGTCCAGACATAGAGTAAATTTCTTTCTTCTATGGACATGTTGATCCGAGAGACATTCATACAACTGTATTCATGAATCATGTGTATGAAAATATATAAATTATGAATGTATGCGTACCGAAAATATTTTGAATTTGAAAAAGAATTTTATTTTATATTTTCAATTCTTGTGGATTTTTACAATATTTTAGGGGTCGGTTAAAAGTTGATTTATGAGCGTCAGTATGGAAAATATGTATGTAATTTTACGAAAGATTTTCTTAAAAAATTTTAATCTTAAAAATTTATTTTAATCTTTATATATTTATTTATTGAAAATACTGAATTTTATGATATATAAAGAATTTATTATTTTAAAGATATAATTATATATGGAATCGGCGATCGATGAGGTTGTAATTTGCCATTACATCACATTTAAAATTATCAAAAATTCCGTATTTTCAATAAATAAATATATAAAAATTAACATAAATTTTAAAGATTAAAATTTTTTAAGAAAATCTTTCGTAAAATTACATACATATTTTCCATACTGACGCTCATAAATCAACTTTTAACCAACAAGACAGAAATTTCGCACAATTATAACTATAATTAGCAGACCCCTAAAATATTCTAAAATATTGCGAAAATCCAGTAGATTTGAAAATATAAAATAAAATTCTTTTTCAAATTTAAATTAAAGAAATTTTCGGTACGCATACATTCATAATATATATATTTTCATTTCAAATTATGTATATCACTATTTTAATAAAAACAATCTGTACTTGTACTTTTTTGACTGAAAAAATACATATGTAGAGTGAAAAATTGCACAAAAAAATAATATATGAGTGTAAATTGTAAATACGCAATTATAAATATAAAATGCAATACAAAACAATTACAAGTTACATTTGTTTTTTTCTTGTTTAGCTCTCTATCTCCTCTACATATTTTTTAAAAAGAGAAATAAATTTATTCTTCTTTGTTCTTTCCTTTGGTTTTACTATATATATGCTAAGGCTCTGGTACCTAGTTTTTAAATTTTTTTTCTGAAATTTTTTATGTTGAATCCTCTTCAAATTCTTTACTCTATGATTAAACCAAGCCCGGCTTCCAAAAACATTTAATGAAAGAATTGACCATTTTAATAAATGGGCTAGATTTCGGCTGTCAAAAAGCACTGTACTATACGTGCTAAATTTAATAAATGATGAAAATTGCTTCACCAACTGAAATGTATTTTCTATTAAATCATAATTAAATATTTAAATTAATTGAATTTTTTTTAGGAATAATGGTTTATCAGCGCTAGAAATGTTATGGTTAACATTACGTTTTTACGCCACCGGGAGCTTTTTAATAGTTGTGGGAGAACTTTCAGGAGTGCACTATTCAACTGCTAGTAAAGTTGTATATAAAGAATCTTGTTCATTAGCAAAACTTCGACCACAATTTATAAAAATTCCAAGCACAGTTATTGAAACCATTCAAGTTTCCAGAGAATTTTATAAAATTGCGAAGTTTCCCAAGTGCATTGGAGCAATAGATTGTACTCATGTTAAATTACAATCTCCAGGAGGCAATGAGGCTGAAATTTATCGAAATAGAAAAAGTTTTTTTTTCCATGAACGTACAAACAATTTCTGATGCATTCTTACAAATTAGAGATATTGTATCAAGGTGGCCAGGATCTTCACATGATTGTACAATATTTAATAATTCTGTATTAAGAGGACGGTCGAATCAGGACAATTTGGAAGTAATGTAATAGTAAGAGACAGTGGTTACGGTATTCGTCCATTTTTGATAACACCTTTAAGAACACCTCAAACTGAAGCAAAAAAAGTTTTTCAAGAGTCCCAAATTCGAACACAAAATTGTGTGGAACGTTCATATGGTGTTTGGAAACGAAGATTTCCTGTTTTGGCTCTTGGAATAAGATTAAAGTTAGATCGATTTCAGGAAGTTATAGTTGCAACAGCTATATTACATAACAAAGCATTCATTTTTAAAGATGATGTGCCACCAGTTGATGAAGAGCTTAATATGCAAATAGAATTTGTTAATAATATGCCTACATTACTACCAGAGGACAATCCTACAGCAAGTAACAATCAAAGAAGGCTTCAACTAATAAATGAATACTTTTGTCATCTATCAGAAGAATAAAACAATATTGTATTTTTATATAAATTTTTATTAATTTTTTTTGTAAAAACAAATACATATTTTTAATTCAAAAATAATTACTTTTAATTATTATTATTAAAAAAGTATTAATCAAAATGTTTCGTTTGAATTTTAAAATTAAAGCAACATAAAAAATTCGCATTTGACAATTTATGCAACTTTCTATCAACATTCGAGTATTTCTTAAAATCAAATTTTACATCATCATTGCTTTAGCAAAAATGTGTGGATAATACCCTAGACCTAGAGTATACATTATATAGAGACCTCACGGCTATTTCAATCCTTTATCACAAGATGGTACTACGGGTACCGAAATGAAAAAAATACAATTTGGACAAGTGTTGTGTAATGGGTTTTATCATTGTTTCCACCTCTGATATTATTGTTTACATTTCTGTTATAGTAAATGCGACCTTCAAATAAAATCGAAAAAGGCGCATCAGCAAATACCTTAACTTATATGTGACACATATAAGTCAAGATGTAAACAATAATATTAAATGCGATAACATCAAAAAAATAAATAAAGCAAAGAAAAGGTTAATGAACAAAAATATATTCATAATTTATTTTAATGCACATGTGAATAACCTTTTCTTTGTTTATATTGTTTTGTAGAGCATTTAGTAATGCTAGTTCAGCATTATTGAATTGGCAACTGAAACAGTGGTAGAATCCGATTGCACAATGCTGTAATTATAATTTATATTACTAATTAACTAACGTTTAATAATAATTGATTTGCTGAAAGTGCAATTTAGCACTATATAAGTCGTGGAAATTTTATATTCAATTGTCTTTCAATTCTGACCCTAACACAATCAGATTCAATAAGTTATTCATATACTTATTAGTAGACTAATTTAATTAGTAGATTGTAGGAAAGAATAAAAAGATAATAAAAACTTGTTATTTAAAAGAAGACGATCAGTAGTATTCATTTAAAAACAAGACGATCAGGCCAAAGATAATAAAATACAAGCAGAGGTAAGACATCAGGAAAATAGGATCACAACACAAGGACCATATTTTTTTTTCTTAAAAAAATTTAAATTTCTACATTACTATATTAGAAATTTTTTAATTTTTTACTTCAAAATATTTTTAGGTATTTCGGTTGTCTTATGATTTTCCGAATTTTCTTTCGGGTCGGTCTAAAAGTTGCTTGTATAACAATTAAATGAAATTACTATGCAATCTTTATTTAATTATGAGATCTTAACTTTATTGTAAATTATTTAACAATATTAATTTAGAAAATTAAAAAAAAAACTAATTTGAAGTATATTGGTATTTATGAAAATATCATTATGAAAAATTCATTATAAATATTTATAATAAAGCAAAGCTCATTGCAAAGATTGAATTAAAATAGACAAAAATATGGAAATGCTATCTAAAATTTAATTTGAAAGAAGGGTATGGTATTTGTATCTAAATTTTGTCAAATATAAGAAATGTAAAACGTAAATTCCGGGAAAATATGTTTAATCTCTATTATAAGATAAAAAAATTTAAAATCTTTATGGTATAAAATAATTCAAATTTAAACCGCCTATTCCGTAAATGATTATATTCTTAACATATTCTTAACTATATTCAAGTTCTGGCTTAATAGCCATTTCATCCATTAAAAGTACACACTTTTTATCCATATCTGAGAGATTTTACCAGGTAAAAAATTTATCTCTCCGTACCACCGTTGTATAGTTTTAACACTAACTCGACCAGGTGTATAGTTTTGAATCCTAACTCGACCAGGTGTTTATAAAATGAAGGCGATTTATAATAAAAACCCAAGAATAAAGTTTTTTCATTTTCTTTACAAGAAGCATTATTTTTATGAAATACCTGCGAAAGAATAAATGTTTTAACATTTGAATCTAGGTTCACTATCATTTAATTTAATTTATGTTTAACGATATCATCAATATTAATTTTTTTGTTCCTTGGCGATTTAAATATATATTTATGAATTTCAATGTCAATTTTTATTTTATCTTGTAACTTTGGTTTTTTTTTAGGCGATTTAAACTGATCTTGTGTTATATTTATTTCACTAAAGTCATTGAAATTTGGTAGGCTGTTAAAGAATATTTGAATAAGTCCTTATATTTTCAGTTCTATTGACTGTTAAATTATTTTCATTTGAAAAAACTGAACTTGAATAATCTTCTATTATATTGATGTTTTCTATAAAAGTTCCGTCAGATATGACTATTTTTGGTTTTTTCTTGTAAATTGGTTTTTCACTAGAATTTCTATTACGATTTTTTTTTTTGAAGATGATATTTGGAGATCTTTATGATAAAAATGCTGCTCACAAAATAATAATTTTGATTTCGAAGTTTTAAATTTATATCCCAAATTTTTATTACCAGAATGTTTTATCCATATTGCTCTTCTATTATCAGATGGCAAATTGAAAAAAGATAAAAAACTACCTAAGTGCTAAGTGATATATATTAAAGCAACCTTCAAACTGGCAATAATAACAAGACATTTCACCTAATAACTGCACTTTAAAATGTGGTACTGATTTACTGTGCGCTGAGCGTGCAAGGATTAATAGTATCCTTTGACTTTGATCTGCTGATTGTTCAATAATATTGTCTATAGAAAATCTCTTCACAGGATGGCTGGAAAGTGCTAATTTTTAACGAAACTTTCCTTGACAATTAATTACCTATAAAATAGTTCGTGTAAAGAAAATATCCTTTTTTTATAATAATAACCCTTTAGTTATCAGCATACCCCAATAGCCTGTACCAAATGAAAGAAAGTATCTTGTCACTTTCAATCAATTATTTATGTAAATTAAAACCAAAAATGTTTAATTCAATTAAATTCTTTTATTATTTTATGTAATTTTTGTATAGCAGTTAGTACTATATTTAATTTTTTTTTTTTTAAATGTAATTTATTAATATTTATTTGTGAATTTATTAAGTAATATAATGTATTCAATATTCTTTCATTTCATGTTTGTTTTTGTTTAAATATATTTAATGTTGGATTTTAATTTATTGATAAATTTAGGTAATAGTCGATTTAAATCTCTTAATATATTTAATATTTATAAATTTAATTTATTTATATTTTAAATATTAGTGATTTTACTTTAATGTTCGTTGATTTTAATTTGTACAGCTATTTAATATTGCAAATTTAACTGTTATTGACAAATTTACCGCTTCATGGAATTTAAGTTAGAAATTATGGTTTTCACGATTCAACAATTATTAAATTTATTTAATTTTCATGCACGTTTAACGTTACTATATTTCAAATTTTAAGAAGATGAACCACAGATTAAATTTTGTAAAGACTATAATTATTTCTTTTTTGAAAGCGGCAATTGTGTTATATCAAATTTTACACACGTGATTGATTCTTATACACGTGAATTAATTTTAATCGTATATGAAAATTTTTAATAATTATATATTTTTTTGTTTGAATCTTTATGACCGATTTTAATTTAAAAAAATTGAATGTTTAAATTATAGAAACTAAAATACGCATGGTTTATAACAAAATATAACTTTTCCCGTTTGAATAACTGGTTCTTGAATGTAAATCCCATGAATTAACATAACGGTTTTAATTGTATAGTTTAATGAGAAACAAAAAAAAAATTATTGAATTTTAATTTTAAAAAAAAATATGTACTTATCCCAATTTTATTTAAGTTACTTTTATCGTTATTTAATGGTGTTGATATTTACTAACCATATTGTAGGAACAAGGCATAAATTTTCCATTAATAAAATAAACTCTATTTCCTTTGCGTATAAATGCCGGTATCCACACAATACAATCACTAATAAATATCAAAAAAAACGTTGTAGTACTTACTACTTAACCTTTTTCTGAGGAACTCTTGTGTCTTATCGCTGCCAACTGCCACAGAAGAATGAATTTATGAGAATGAATTCTTTTAATGCACTATTTTATATTTCAGAAAACTTAAACATGCGCCAATAAGCCCTTATGGCAAATCTTTTATACATGCGCCAATACTTCGTTACAATACCCTATCGGAATTATACGAAACCTTTTCGTACAATCTAGATTCCACAGGATGGCGTTACTTATGTTTGGAGACATTATAAAATTACGTTTTATAATTTACGTTAATAATTTAAATTAATGTTCTCTTGTTAGTTTTAATTAATAATATATGTTATTACATTCTGCCTGAACATTCTCCCCCCCCCCCTTGAACGATTATGTTCAACATTTTTCTTCGCATTAGGTGTGGGTCGCTTTCGTTTTTGATGATGGTGAAACAATACCTTCCCATCAATATATGCACGAACTGTTACTTCGCGTCGATCTGGCAAATTAATTTTAAACTCCCTTGATTTGGATTCTTGAATCGTCTTAAAATTCATCCGTTTTAAAATATTTTTTTGTATAAAATTTTTTTCTCCTTCTCGAGTAACAAATTTTTGGATATCATTTTCCAGACGCATTTGAATATCTGAAATGGTTGTAGATGGCCTCAACTTATTCCATTCTCTTTCCCATCCGCCATTGATTTTTACTGGTGTTTGATTTTTCAGTTCTTGAGGAGTTGTAGTTGTAGTTGTTGTTTGCTCCTTGGTATTACGTCCCTTTTGCTGACTATTTGGTGTCGGTCCTGATTCTGGGTTTTTCGGCAATCCTGTTAGAATGTCTACGTCTGGATCAATCAATAATTGCAGTAAGTCTTGATCAGGAGCTTCAAATATTACATCTTCCCAAATCGTTAACACATACCAGTCAAGTTGGTTAGTCATGTTTTTTTTCTTGTTCTTTTTTCTTTAACCTGTTAATGAAAGAAAATTGTTAATTATTTATGCAATAGTTTAATATACACAAAACACTCAATAGACAGAACATATACACCACAACACAACATAACATTTTATTAATTAATTCAACAATTAATCTGGTTGTTGTGTTATTAATGGGCATACTTTTCAAAGTTCCACGTTCAGTTACCAGCTCTACCACCCGAACCAAACCATCTTTTCCAGGATATATATTTGTTGTATACTGCCCAATGGCCAAACAGTAGGAGATGTATTTTCTTCCTTTAAAATCACTATGTCTCCCACATTTATTTTGACTGAACTGTGCACCATTTCGGACGTTGTTACAGTTGGTTTAAATAATTTTTATGCCATTGATTCCAAAACTGCTGCGTCATATACTGCATGTGGCGCCATCGTTGTCCCAATACTGCTTTTTCGTTACCAAAGCCAGGTTCTGGAACTGCGTTGAGTGGCTGTCCAATCAAAAAATGACCAGGAGTTAACACTTCCATTTCATCCGTATTACTTGGTATTGCACATAACGGTCGGGAATTTAAACATGCTTCAATTTGGCATAACAAAGTTGCATATTCTTCATATGTACAGCATGTTTTTCCGACTACTCGACGTAAATGGTAATAAACAGCCTTTGCACCTGCTTCCCACATTCCCCCAAAATGTGGAGCCCCTGGAGGGTTGAAATGCCAAGTCACTCTCTTTGAACTTAAGTACTGTTTCAATAGCGGTGTTGCCTATTTTATGGCTTTGGTAATATCGTTTTCTAAAAATATATGGGCACCTTTGAAATTTGTTCCTTGATCCGAATAAATGTGGCTGCATAATCCTCTGCTGCTATAAATGCCTTTGAAGTTAAATCAGACACTACTTCTAAATGGATAGCCTTTGTTGCCATGCAGACAAATACACAAAAATAACCCTTATATTTACGTGTGATTCTATGTGGTGATGTTTTTAAGAATATAGGTCCAGCATAATCTATTCCTACGTGAACGAACGGCTTGGTAATATTTACTCTTGACGCAGGAAGATCACCCATCAACTGGGTTGCCATTTTCTTTTTAAATCGAATGCAGACCGTACAATTGTTAATTCGACGTGATATTGCCTTCTTTCCGTTTAAAATCCAATAAAGCTGCCGACTGCTGTTTAATACCAATGTTATTCCTCCATGAAATGTGTCTAAATGAATTTGATCGATCAGTAAATTTGTTATAAATTGATTATCTGGAAGAATAATTGGATGTTTCCGATCATAGGACATAGTAGCATTGTTTAATCTTCCTCGTACTCTCATTACTCCATGCTGATCTAAAAAAGGTGTTAATGTGATTAGCTTACTATTCTGATCAATTTGTTTCCCATTCCTTAATGCATCATATTCCCTTTGAAATGTTTTTTGCTGTACTAATTTAAAAATAACATTAGTTGCTTCTTTGATTTCCGTAATATTTAACACCCCTATAATTTTATTCCCTTTATGTTGACAATTAAAACAAAATCTCCTTATAGTGGCAATAACACGAACCAATTTGGGAAATGATGAAAACCTTTCCAATATTTGAACTGTTTGTAGAGTAAAGACAGCTGTTTTGAGTGGCTTTTCCTCCAATGTACAATGTTGTTTTCCTACCTCCTGACGTGGCCAATGATGTTCGTCTTGCTGTAACCATGATGGACCGTGCCACCACAATTTATTATTAATTAAATCCGATGCCATAATTCCTCTGGACGCTAAGTCAGCTGGGTTAGTTAATGTTGGGACATGGTGCCAATTGGTAGGTTCTACGTGCTCTTGAATCTCTGATACCCTGTTGGCCACAAATGTTTTCCAGCGTGCTGGATGACTTTGAATCCACTGCAACGTTATCATTGAATCTGTCCATGCTGTAATACTAACATCAGGCAATTGTAAATCATGTATACCTTAAGTAATCTGGCCAATAATACTGCACCATTTAACTCCAGCCTTGGTAAAGTAATAGGTTTGATTGGTGTTACCTTGGTTTTCGATGTTACCATGTTTGACGTAAGCTGTCCATCTTCGTGTTGTACCCTGATGTACACAACAGCTGCGTATGCCTTTATAGATGCGTCACAAAAACCATGTAGTTGTATGTTTGTGGTTATCTTGGTACAAAATTTGAACTTTTGTAATATCATGTAAATTTTGTTTAAATTTTTTCCATTGTAGCAAAATTTCGGAAGGTACAGCAGCATCCCAAGAACATCCAGCTATCCATAACTCCTGCATAATAATTTTTGCTATGATGATGATTGGTGAAACCCATCCCAATGGGTCGTATAATGAGGCTATTTCGGACAAGATTGTTCGTTTCGATACGATTGTTTTCTCATTATCTTCCTTAACCACGAAAGTGAAGTAATCCTTGGCAGGATACCATCGTATGCCTCAAGTTTTTATCGTTTCTTGGTCATCAAATTGTAAGACACCCTGTAATGCTCTATGTTCTACTGGTAGATCAGCCAGTACTTCTGGTTGGTTACTTGCCCATTTTCTCAGATTAAATTTACCCCTCTTTAACATCTCAATACAATGTTTTTGTAATTCTTTAGCTTCATCGATTTCATCTGCTCCAGTCAATAAATCGTCAACATAGAAATCAGTGTAAGCTGCCTTTGCAGCTAACGGCCATATTTTCTTTTCATCATCCGCTAACTGTTGCAGTTTTCTGATGGCTAAATAAGGTGCTGACGTAGTTCCAAATGTCACCATTGTTAATTGGTAATCTTGAATTCTTTTCGTTACTGGATCTCTCCAAATAATGCTATCATATGGCCTGTGGTTCGGATTCATTGCGATCATCCGATACATTTTCTCAATGTCAGCTGTCAACGCTATTTTATATTTTCGCCATTTTAACAATGTAGCGAATAATTTAGGTTGTCTTGTTGGGCCCACCAACATTTGCTCATTTAAAGATTTCCCATTTCGTGTTTTTGCCGACGCATCGAATACCACCCTTAACTTTGTAGTCGTGCTTTCCTTTACCAGACCGTGGTGTGGTATATAATAATGATTATAACCTTCATGTTCCTCTATTCTCTCCATATGTCCCAGTTGAATATATTCATCCAAACATTTTGAATATTCTTGCTCAAATTCTTTATTTTCAGTAAAACGTTTCTGCATTGTGTAAAAACGTCGTAACGCCAACTCTCTGGATGAACCTAAAACTGGTAATTTATTATCTATAAATGGTAGTTTGACTTGATATTGCCCATCCATGAGTCGTTCATGTGTTGAATCAAAGTATTGCTCACATAATTTGTCATCGTTTGTTAAAATTGGTTTTGAAGGTATTTCTTCCAATTCCCAAAATGTTCTTAATTGATTTGTAAGATCATCATTTGGCCTTTCTATTACTGCACATGTTTCTACTACCTGTGTAGTTGAAGTTTGTCCATTTCCCAGTAATATCCATCCAAATATAGTTTCTAATGCTACAGGTGCCTCTGGAGGTCCTTTAATGATTTTTAATTTCTGAAAAGACTTTGGCACCTAATAATATGTCAATTGGACCTGGATTCCAATATGTTGGATCTGCAAGTGTTAATGATTCAATGTGCTGCCATTGTCGCATCGTTATTGGACTTGATGGCAATAAATCAGTAATTCTTTTAATTACTAATAGGTTGACTTCAATTGCTGCATACTCTGAATTGCATGATGCCAATTGAACCTTGATTTGTCTATTTGATAGAGTAGTTTGACTTTTGTTCAACCCTGTTATTTCTACCTTGATTGGTGTTCCATAAATTCCTAATTTTTTACAACTATTCTCCGTAATAAACGACGATTGCGATCCTGGATCGACTAAGCATCGTAATTGTATTGGTTTTCCAAATTTATTTTTTACCTGAACTACCGCTGTGGCTAATAAGGCATTATGTTGTTCCGTCACAAAAAAATTTGCAGCTTCTTGTGTTTGATTTGAATCTAATGCCTTTGATTGATTTTGTTGTAATTTATCACTGCGTCCTTGATTGTTTCGCGAGTTACAATGTGGCTTAAATTGTTGATTTTTGGCGACGTCGAGTTTGCTACATGGAGTAGTGTATGGTGTTTTCCATTACATTGTCGACATGTTTGTTTACTTGTGCATTGGTTTACTCTGTGTTTACTGGATAAAAAATTAAAGCATCGTCCTGAAGTGCTTATACAACTTCGACGATTAGCTATTTCCATTTCTAAAAATATTTTACACGTTGCTACGTAATGTGCACCTTTACACGCTGGGCAACCTGAATTATTTGTAACATGATATGCTTTAGTACTCTGCGTCTGTGGTTTAGATGTCGCTGTTGAATGCGAAACAGATTCCAATATTCTAAATCTTGTATTTAAAAATTTACAAACTTTTCTACAGTTGGTAATGTTTGAGATTTGCCAAGTTCTTCCTCCCACAATTTTAATGTACTAAATAACAATTTTTGCACCATTAAATAAATTACTAACGCGTTCCATGTTGACACGTCTACATCTAAGGCCTTTAATTGTTGTAAACATTCTTCTGTTGTGTCAGCTAATGATTTTATAGATTTACTACTTTCGTTTGTAATTTTAGGTTGGTTAATTAAGCTTTTTATTTTAAAGTTCACCAGTACACGTTTATTTTCATATCGAGTTTTCAATTTTTCCCACGCAGGTTCATAATCATGATCAGTAACAGAAACGTTTTTTTAATAATCTTACTGCTTCTCCTGTTAAGCAATATTGCAACTTTTGTACTGGCTGCAAATGTGTATTATTATGTATTAATGAGAGAAACAAATTATTAAATGATCGCCATCCGCTATAGTCACTATTAAAGGTTGGTAATGTAATTCGCAGTAATGGTGGGTGTGCACTGGTTGCACTTCTTTCGCTTGTAGGCGGAGGTGTTGTTACAGTTTCTGTAATAATTAGATTCTACTAATAATCCATTCATTAACCTCCAAGACATTTCGTATATTGTTTTTCTAGTGCTGAATACTCTTCGTCAACAAAATATTTGTTCATAGAATCTATCTGGGCTTCTTCTAATATTTCTCCCAATGTGGTGTCAATTTCATCGTATTGTGTCCACTGATTTTTTAATTTCGTACTTTGTACTTCATAAAATCCTTTATGTCGTTCACTGACAGGCGTTGTTTCTATGTTGCTAATACAACCCTTTATTTTTTTACCCAAAACGTTTTGTTTTACTAATAATTTAGCAATTTTTTCATCAATTTTTGACATGGCGATTACGGGGAGCTATCAACAATAAATAACCTGGTTTTAAAATATGATAATCGATTGAGTTTTACAAGATCCGGTTCGAAGTACCATAAAATGTTCTCTGAGCGTGCAAGGATTAATAGTATCCTTTGACTTTGATCTGCTGATTGTTCAAAAATATTGTCTATAGAAAATCTCTTCACAGGATGGCTGGAAAGTGCTAATTTTTAACGAAACTTTCCTTGACAATTAATTACCTATAAAATAGTTCGTGTAAAGAAAATATCCTTTTTTTTATAATAACCCTTTAGTTATCAGCATACCCCAATAACCTGTACCAAATGAAAGAAAGTATCTTGTCACTTTCAATAAATTATTTATGTAAATTAAAACCAAAAATGTTTAATTCAATTAAATTCTTTTATTATTTTATGTAATTTTTGTATAGCAGTTAAATTTTTTTTTTTTTTAAATGTAATTTATGTATTAATATTTATTTGTGAATTTATTAAGTAATATAATGTATTCAATATTCTTTCATTTCATGTTTTTTTTTGTTTTTAAATATATTTAATGTTGGATTTTAATTTATTGATAAGTTTAGGTAATAGTCGATTTAAATCTCTTAATATATTTAATATTTATAAATTTAATTTATTTATATTTTAAATATTGGTGATTTTACTTTAATATTCGTTGATTTTAATTTGTACAGCTATTTAATATTGCAAATTTAACTGTTATTGACAAATTTACCGCTTCATGGAATTTAAGTTAGAAATTATGGTTTTCACGATTCAACAATTATTAAATTTATTTAATTTTCATGCACGTTTAACATTACTATATTTCAAATTTTAAGAAGATGAACCACAGATTAAATTTTGTAAAGACTATAATTATTTCTTTTTTGAAAGCGGCAATTGTGTTATATCAAATTTTACACACGTGATTGATTCTTACACACGTGAACAAAAATACACGTGAATTAATTTTAATCGTATATGAAAATTTTTAATAATTAAATATTTTTGTTTAAATCTTTATGACCGATTTTAATTAAAAAAAAAATTGAATGTTTAAATTGTAGAAACTAAAATACGCATGGTTTATAACAAAATTTAACTTTTCCCGTTTGATTAACTGGTTCTAGAAAGTAAATCCCATGAATTAACATAACGGTTTTAATTGTATAGTTCAATGAGAAACAAAAAAAAAATTATTGAATTTTAATTTAAAAAAAAAATATGTACTTATCCCAATTTTATTTAAGTTACTTTTATCGTTATTAAAGGCCTGTACGGAAGTCGAGTGAAATGAAATTTTCATACAAATTTTACATCGTGAAATCAGAAATGAAAATTTACGCTTATGATTTCGCTCAGGTCGTACGCAGGTCGCGTGAAAAAGTTGTGATAAAAATTGATTTATTTTTTTTTACAACAGATGGAGCACAAAAAGTCTACAATTATTTTTCATAGCGAAATAATGTTCTGAACATTATTTCACGATGAAATTGTGACATTTACATTTTTTTTTTTCAATAATTTAAATTTGATTTTTAAATTTGCTCAAATTTGATTTTTAAGTCAAATTTAAATTTTAAAAAATTTATAAACATAAACAAACATTTGAATTATCAAAATATTATCAATATATTTGAATTATCAAAATGTCAAATTAACCTGTCTATTTTTCACAACTTTTTCACGACTATTTCACTGGAGACTTTGGAGAGCTTTGGAGATCGCGTTAAAATTTCATTTCACTCCACTTCCGTACAGGCCTTTAATGGTGTTGATATTTACTACCCATATTGTAGGAACTAGGCATAAATTTTCCACAAATAAAATAAACTCTATTTCCTTTGCGTATAAATGCCGGTATCCACACAATACAATCACTAATAAATATCAAAAAACACGTTGTATTACTTACTACTTAACCTTTTTTTTCTAAGGAACTCTTGTGTCTTATCGCTGCCAACTGCCACAGAAGAATGAATTTATGAGAATGAATTCTTTTAATGCACTATTTTATATTTCAGAAAACTTAAACATGCGCCAATAAGCCCTTATGGCAAATCTATTATACATGCGCCAATACTTCGTTACAATACCCTATCGGAATTATACGAAACCTTTTCGTATAATCTAGATTCCACAGGATGGCGTTACTCATGTTTGGAGACATTATAAAATTACGTTTTTGTTTTTTAATTTAAATTTTATTTTATAATTTAAATTAATGTTCTCTTGTTAGTATTAATTAATAATATATGTTATTACATTCTGCCTGAACATTTACTTACTACAATACTGAACGTATTTTTAAAATAATAAGTTTATTTAATTGTACGTTTAATCGTTCCAAAAAAAATTTATGTATATTACTTCTATGCATAAACACTTTTTTTTGGAATAAAATGAAATAAGCACACATAAAAATAAAATAATAAAAATGTTACAGCGTTTTATCGCTTTAATCTATTCCCGGTACCTATGTTTATCAATTACTAAAAAATTATAAATCTATTTTGCTTCATATTTATCTAAAGATATATGAACCTTTGTGGTCGAGATGCAAAAAAAAAAAAAAATTATATTTTAATTGATTTATCCATTTTCGATATCAAGGGATCCGAATCCGTGATAAAAATTTCTGTGCCGTACGCAGGGTAAAAATGCTCTTTTTTACTACTAAACCAATTCCGATTTTGACAAAATTTTACAGAAATGTAAACAAATATTGGAAGTATGTGGGGTGCATTTTGAAATAAGTCAATTGCAACCCCCTTAAAAAAGGGGTCGAACACACCCCTTTTTATCCACACGAAAAAACACTGCTTATATATTATGGGATTTTAATGCCGTTTCCTCAGTACGTACATACACACTATCTAATTAATTTTTTAAAAAATTGGGGGTATCAAACGCAGCCTCACGTTTTTATAGGGTTTTGAAATTTGAATTTTGGAAATTTAAAATAGCTATAAAATCCTCTATATTTAAACTAGGATATTGTACTTTCTACATAAGGTAGAGAGGATAAAAGTATTATATGGAAAATTAACACCCTCACCCCTTTCAGGTTGCAAAGTGGGGTGTTTATAAAATAAGTTACACCCCTCTGTGCAGGGGTAATTTAAAAACTGAGAAAATACTTTAATAACAGTCTTACATCTTTACCGAAAAAATCAACCCTCTAACCTCAACCCCCGCTATTTTACAGGGGTGACAAGGTAAACATTTTGAAAGTTCATACATTTTCTATTTAAATTTGATTTTTTTAAGATTTAAAAGTCCATAAAAACTAAACTATAAAACATGGGATGGTTTAACTTCTAAATTATGTTTATCTAAATAAATTCATTTTGTTACCACCCGCCCCTTAGGGTGGATAAGGGGGTGTGTTTATAAAATAACTTACTCCCCCTCTGCGGAGGGTTCGATTTAAAAACTGAGAAATTAGTTTCTTATAAAAAGTTATGTTATAAAAAAAAATGTTTAGTGATTTTTCCAAGAAAAGTAGGTTTTTCCAAAAAAAAATTATTGACTTAGATTTTGTGTTAAAACAAAACAGTAAATTAAATACACTAAAAAACTATCCTAACATTTTTTATGTCTTATTTAAAGAAACGAAATGATTGTGCCCTGGTGTCATTAATTTAGTTATGTGTTCAACTATATGTTAACAAATAAATTTATAAGTAAAAATTATTGATTCAATTAAAATTTTGATTACAAAAATAAAGAAAATTTATTAATCACAAATATTTTATAATGATTTAAAAAAAAAAACATTCTATTTTTATGTTAACGTTAGTAATATTTGCTTTAAATAAATTCCTATAAAACTAACTATAACAATATTGAAGTAGTGTTTATTTTGTGAAAAATTATATAGTAAAATGAAAAATTTATATTAATTATTAACACCTTATTTATTTATTTTTATGATTTGTTTAGTGAAATATGTTTTGTGTTAGACGTTATGGAAAATATAATTTTAATGAACATTTCCTATTCGAAAAGTAAATAAAATTTTAGAAAAGGAAAAAAAATATGAGATGCACCACCCGATATTCATACCAATGGTTTCAATTTGCACCACCCGATATTCATACCAATGGTAGCGCCAATGGTTTCAATATTGGCTGGTGTCGAAAGCTTGAAACATAATTATTTGAAGCGTGAGGACTCTTATACATATATACTCTAGGATAATACTCATATTGAAATTGGTAATTCGAAAAAAATATAAATATAAAAAATATATATGGGATATAAATAATATTCACAACTATAAAATTTGAAGTTTTCATACTAAAAAAAAATATTTCTAAAAAAAAGATATTCAACATAAAGGAACATAAATTTTACACGGGTTTCTTTTTATTTTCTTATAAAATTAATTAGTATATAAAAAATAACTTTACATTAGATAACATTATTAGATTTTATAAAAATTAATAAAAAAAAATCAGTTCATTGCTGTTATCCTCGTTTTTGCAAACTGTCAACGATTTAGACTTTGCTGTTTTTAAATTTTTTGGAGTATAATTTGTCCAATCGCATGTTTTTTTTTTTAATTTTAGGTACAGCATTCGGACACACTTCATCTGAAGTTGCAAAATTTTCATCCACCAATTTTGCACTGTTACTTGCTTCGCCATAAGATTCAGTGGATATTAATTATCAGTCTGAATAATCTGAATCAAATTGAGCGGGCATACCTTCCATTCGGGTTCCCAGCAGTTCTCTTATTTCTTCATCTATAGAAATAATAGAATTATTTTGTACAGGTGGACCACCACCTGTTCCACGAATTGGCATTTTTTCATTTGAGCGAGCATACCTTCCATTTGGGTTCCCAGCAGTTCTCTTATTTCTTCATCTATTGAAATAATAGAATTATTTTGTACAGGTGGACCACCACCTTTTCCACGAATTGACATTTTTTCAACACTAATTTTTTTTTTTAAACTTTTTTTATATTTTCATATTTCCATTTTAAATTTCTCCAGTCCCTAAAACTGCCATCACTTGCAGCATTGAAATAAATTACTAAGGTATATCTATGCAACAATCTATTTTTTCTCTGGAAGAAATAGTATCTGTTTTTTTTGCACTCAATTATATTTTTATATTTTTTTACACTATTAATTAATTTATCTATTTCTAGACTACTGTAATTTGGGCATCTTTTTCGGGACCCAATTGTTCTTTTTAATTATTTATTTAGCATTTCTATTTTACCATAAATTCAGAACTGTAAAAACAAACAAATAGATAGTTTTAACACAATTCACAAATTTAAAATATAAACAAATAGGCAGTTTTAATTTTTTTTAAAAACAATTGTCAAAGATGCCGGTATTGCCATAGCAAATTTAAATTTCCCTCAGAAATAAATATTTCCTTTATTTAAACTCAGTTTAATTATCCCTAGGATAAATTTTTATTGAGCAAACGAATCATAATTTAAACCAAGTTTAAATTTAAACTCGGTTTAGTTATACTTAAGTTTAAACTTTCATTGAAAAAACGGCCTTTAAGGGTCAAATCCCACCAAAAACCGAAACAGAAACTTTTTTTTATTTTTTATAAACTTACCGATATTTTCCAATTTAAAGGGTTTTTCAGCTAACAATATTTGTAAAATAAAATAAAATAACAAACAACAGTTGTCGAATTTATTTTTATTGCTTGAAATCGCTTTTATTGCTTGAATATGATTTTATATTTTTTCTGTTCCAGAATTCGTATTTCATATTTCTGTTTTTCAGAAAATGAAACTTTTTTTTCAAAGTTTCAATTTCTGTTTGCAGACGGACATTTCTATCAAATTTCGTTTGCAGCAAAACCTACACTATTTTACAAGCCGAGAAATTAGATTTCACACTAACACATGCGCGCAAAATGTAGTCAGACTTTTTTACTAAATTTTTATATGTTGTTATGAAAATTTTGTATTGAAATGAAATGAAAACTCTTGCTATTTATATTTTATAACAAATATATATCTTTTTTATTTACAATTTTTGTTAACAATATTATAATAATTATAAAATATAATAATAATAAAATCTCGCGACATCTTTCCCACATTTTAAATGTGATACGTTTAAAATGTTCATTATGTATCTGAAAATCAAATTATATATTAAATTCTAATAAGTTATCAATTCAATTTCTGAAATACTTACAGCCCCTTTTACCAAACCTAATTCGCAGTGTGGAATTTGTGTCAATATCCTACAAATATAACCAATATTCTCTTGTGAAGTATCCTGAAAATATGTTTAATATTAATTTGGTTTTTGCTAAGAAAAAATAAAAAATCTGTGCTGCAAATAAAGCACACAATTGCTTTTCAAAGTATTTAAAGTAGATAAATTGTAATTTGTTTAAAAAGAATTATTTGTTTAAAAAAAAATACTTAATCTACTCCATATAATTTTGGCATTTCGTGGATTTGCAAAATCCACGTAAACTGTAAAAAAGATCATTATGCCGAAAACATAGATACCTTAATATAAACATTAAATTTAGTAACTTATGTAAAAACAATATAACAAATTTAATTATAGCATAATAAATGTTTCATTTCATTTCATATATAAAAATAAATCATATTTTGTTACCTTTCCAATTTCCAATAATATATTACGAAAATCTTCTGGTCCTTTATGCATCATAACTAATTTAATAGCTGCTTCAGAATTTTTAATATTTTGATCGTCTTCTGTATGTATTAATATTATTTTGAAAATCAATTTTTAATTGATCCCAATATTTTTGCATAACAAATTGTATTTCATCTGAATCAAAATGTAATTGTACACGATAATTAAGTGAACTATTAATTAATCTTATTGCATATGTATTATGACAATGAATCTATAAAGATGAAAAATTAATTATTAAAATATATTCTCTTTGAATTAATTTACCAAATATCCAATATAAATTTTACATATTTTACGAAATTGTTCTGTTATCTGATCGGATATTTTCATTAGATTTTGTAGCTTGTTTTGACAATATCGAATTTAAATAAATCGAATATGATTGTAATGTATTTTCAACAATTTTTTTATCATTTATCATAGAATCTCTTGTTTCATCCATAAAATTATTATTAATATAATTACCATAAATTTTTAATATTATTTCAAGATAATTTTAAAAAAAATTATAATTTGTTTGATGTGATAATGCTTCAATTAAAATCATAGATAATTTCAAATTATTTATATATAAATTTGGTTGATCTTCTTCACGTATTTCTATAATTTTTTCTAAACATTTTTCAGCATTACCATCAGTTTTACGTAAAATATGAAATAAAAATTCATAAAATTTATTTGAATTTAATGGTGGAAAAATACTCAAAAATTTTTCAATATTTCAATTTGTCGTCCAAAATGCAGAATATCTAAAAAGAAATAAGAAATTATTTTATTTAAAATAAAAATAAATATTAATAACTTACCATCAAACATTTCAAAACATAAACTAATTAATTTATCATTTTCAGTAGAGTTTCCATCCCGGGATGGAATTCCCGGGGAATATGTAATTTTTCATTCCCCGAAATCCCGGGTTTTTATTTTCATTTCCCGGAAAATTTAAGTTCATTAATTTCCAATAAAAATGATATTTAAGAGTAATATATTGTCATTTCAATAGTTTTCAAGTAACATTTTTTTTTGAAAAAGCAGCAAATTTTATCCTGATGCTCCTGCAATTAATATTGAGAGTGACGATAGTGAAATAGTGATAGAAGGTAACACCGATGAATTAAATTTACAGAAGAACTTGGAAAATGTAGTGAAGAAATGTTTTAAAAAGATGCCAATTAATTCAGATTACACTAATTCTAATAATATTCAAAAATAAATAAAAATGTATGAATTAAGGCCTACATCAACTGAAAGCGAAAGTGTATTTTCGATAGTTGCCATATTTTCTACCAAAAAAAGATCCTTAATAAGTGACCATTCACTTAAATTACCTACTTGGCTTCTTGAAAATTTATTTTATTAAATATATAAAGTAAAATAGCATAGCATGTCTTGTTTTTGTTTTAAAATGTTATTATTTGTACTTTCCTTTAAATCTTTCAGATTTCCCGGGATCCCGGGATTTTCCGAAAAATTAAATTTAAAATTTCCCGTATCCCGGGTAATTTAAAACTGCCAGGAAATGGAAACTCTAATTTTCAGTTGACATTATATCTCTGTACAATACCAAATGAATACAAAATATTAATATTTTACAATCAATTTGTAAATAACCCATTGGTATTTTTTTTAATTAAATTCAATATTCCTTCAATATTTTCTGCAGAATATTTCCATATTCACAGATCCAACAAAAACTTATATTAAAAAAAAAATGCACTTAATTATGTACACCTAGGTAATTTAAATTGCTTTTAGCACACTTATTGATTATTAAAAATTAAATTATTATTAAAAACTATCAAAATATATAGTTTGTTTTTATTTACAAACAAAAAAATATGAATAACATTTTTTTTGAGGTTAGAATTTGTGCTCATTTTTATCACACAAATTACACTAGAAATACACAATGTCCGCACAATTTTTTTAGATTAATTTAATCCACTATTATTAAATACTACTTTTAACTACTTTTAGGAATTCAACAATTATGATTTACCTATTATATTTAAATTTTTCTACCGAACTTTCAGCGCTTTGTATTACAATTACCGGCATTTAATTTTGACGTAAAATATTATAATTTCTCTGACTACAAGTTTTTGCGCATGTATTGTAGGTACACAGCTTTTAGTAGTGTAGGTCCTGTTTGCAGCCATGACATTACGAAAAAAATCAGCTGTTTTGGTTATCAGAAAAGATTGTTTCGCTGTTTCTGTTTCGGTTTTTGGTGGGTGTGCAATGTTAAAACTTGAACAGAAAAGTAAAAAAACAAAAAAGTTTCTGTTTTTGGTGGGATTGACCCTTTAGTAGGATAAATTGCGCATCTATCGCCATACACGGTAGGCAAATTCCAATTCGCATCCAATGTTACGAAACTCGCGATAGACGGTAACTGCCCGTTTTAAATATTATTTTTCGCCCAAACACCATTACGGTCCTTAATAGATAGAACATGTGAGAAAACTGAATTTTCTTGTAGTTTTTCAAAGCCAAAATTTTTTAAGGTTACTGCAGTAAGGTATTGTAGATAGTTAGCTGCAACGGATTCTTTTGTATTCTTTATTTCTCTTTTTATCTTCTGAGTAACGTTATTTATTATGGTTTTGTCAACCGAATCTCTAGAATACGAATCTCGCTTCTGGGATAAAGTGTCAATCCCACCAAAAACCGAAACTTTTTTGTTTTTTTACTTTTCTGTTCAAGTTTTAACATTGCACACCCACCAAAAACCGAAACAGAAAAACAATCTTTTCTGACAACCAAAATAGCTGATTTTTTTCATGTCATGGCTGCAAACGAAATTTGATAGAAATGTGCGTCTGCAAACTTCTGCAAACAGAAATTGTAACTTTGAAAAAAGTTTTATTTTCTGTCCGATAAATTGAAAAACAGAAAAATGAAAAATTCGAATTCTGGAACAGAAAAAATATAAAATCATTTTTTATAAAAATAAAGCGATTTCAAGCAATAAAAATAAATTCGACAACTGTTGTTTAATTTATTTTACAAATATTGTTAGCTGAAAAACCCTTTAAAGTGGAAAATATCGTAATAAAAAAAAAAGTTTCGTTTCTGTTTTTGGTGGGATTGACCCTTAAGTTACCCCTTTTGATAGAACGGTTATGGTGGTCTTTGCATTGTTTCTCACTGCTCGTTGAATAATTTTGGAGAATATTTCACTACTTAGACTCAGCGCCGGCGCTAACGATTTTGGCGCCTGGTGCAGTTTTCTAAAATAGACCCCCCCCCCAAAAAAAAGTCTTTTTCGTAAGTAATCCGTTTCCACATCACCCAGAGGTTAGGATTTATAACGCGTTTTTTTAACGATTTTTAAATATCCCACGATATTTTTCTTTTCCATATTAAATATGCACAGTGTTCAAATAATGTCCGACAAAATTTTTTATATTTTTCCTTTTTAAAATATATTTTTACACGGTGAAACAAATATTTGTTCAAAATTTCGGTAAAAAAAAAATTGAAAAAAAAATTATTAGATTTTAGCGCCCCGTCAAGCTGTTCATACTGTTCCAAGGAAGCGCCGGTCCTGTTAGACTTACTATTACCAGCTGACAAAGTTACTTGCTACCATAAATTTTCAAGTTTAATTACAATTCTCCTCAACGTCCCAATTTTTGCCGCCAGTTAGTTTCTTAAAAATAAATTTATTAAAAAAAAAAAGAAAAAGAATTTAATTGTATATTATATATTTTAAAAGTGTGCCGAATTAAATTCACACGCGGCATTCATGTTTGTAAAATTTTAAGAATGCTAGTGAATTTGGGCTACTATTTTAACCTTTTCATTTCTGAATTTATAAGCAACCATAACAATGTTATACTAGCAAGTGGTGAAATCAAATATACTCAGAAACAGTCTGTACTTTCGCTACGTATGTAATAAATATACTTTGAAGTATATTTTATATTTCTAGCAAATTTTTAGAATATAAATAAAAAAAATGTTTTTAATGAAACTGATTTTTTTTTAAATTAATTCATGCTTACTTAATATATTTCAATTATAGTTTATATTACATATTTTAAGTAACAATACTTCTATACCATTTTTCATATTAGTTCAAATATTTTTATAACTCATTCGATTTAAATTTAATTGATACTGAATATATAATTGTTGATTAGCAAAAATTCATTAATTTACAAAATCTTATTCTATAAAATTTGAAAAAACAAAAACTTTTATCTTATTTACAATTACAGGATACTTTTTAACTTTGATCCGCCAGGTTATCGCGAAAACCCTTAATTTTTTGTACAAAATAACTTTCAAGGCTTTCAGCACATTTATAAAATGGCGATTCTTTTGGATTGTAATATCGGCAATTATCAAATATTTTAGTCATATCACCTATAAACTCAGATAGTTTGGTGTACTTTTCCGTATTTATTTTGGAATCAATTTTTTTTAGATCTGTAATAATAATATATAGTAAAAATATTTAATAGATAAATTGAGTGATTGATATATTGAGTGATTGGATATACATATATATAATGAAAATTACTAACCCATTGGTTCTTTTATTACTCTATAATAATCTGGCGCTTCATCAGGATCTACGGGTTCCATAAAGGGCCATGCACTTTTGTGTGACTAAGAAATTAACTTAAATTAGTGGAATATTTATAAGGAATTCATAAAGTGCCACAAAATTAATCTTATAATAATACCAAACAATTAAGCAAAAAATATATGTGTATTATACAGGGTGGAGATCTCAAGTTTTGTCGAGGCGATATTTTGATCGATTCTATTTTTAAATTATTATTACGGAACTGGTACGGAACTGGTATCTTCATAAATTGATTTATTAATTGTAAATCTGGATAAGTAAGTGAAAACAAGAACATTTTTTTCCGATTATATTCCGTTCTAATCCAATTAAAATTATTTTTGGAAAGCTTAACGAGCATATATTTGTATGAATAAGGAAAGTTATAAATAGATTTTAATAATACGAATCAGGTAAATTTCTGCATTCATATTTAAAAGGACAACATAAAGCTCTATTAAAACCAAAATAGATATACAAAAAAAAAAAAAAATCACTTGTTGCATATTCCACCCCCTACTAAACATATATATTTTTTAATATTTATTAATTTTGAGTTACGAATTGTATTAAAATGGTAGTTTAAAATTACTTGAATTTGTTTCATTAATTTTTTTAATTCTTCATATTCGTTTTTGGATAAGTTTTTCATATTAGCAAAATTAACTGAGTTATTACGCTGGCAATTAGGACAAATATATTCATCTATATATTCAGCTTCACTTTGCAGAATTCCAACACATCTACCATGGAACCAGTCTTGGCATTTGTCACAACATATATAAAATTGAGATTCGTCATAAGGTTGTTTACATAAGCAGTAAAGTTCTTTAGTATCCCTTGCATGTTTGCATTCCTCACAAATAAATTCAGATAATTTCTTCGAAGCCTCTTCCGTAATTCCAACGCAATTTCCATGAAACCAATTATTACAAAGATCGCAACCAACATAAAACCTGACCAAATAAACATACAAATTGTATAAATAATTAATAACCTATAAATGCAGTAGCCTCACTTTGAATCATCATATATAGTTCGGCATATACAATATAGTTTTTCTTTCTTTTTTACACTAGAAAAAGATGAGCTTTTTCCCAAGTTCCTTTTATTTTTATTTAAAGTTGACGTTGATTCAGATTGTATACTAGTGGCTGGACCTGACTTAGTACTATTTTTAACTGATTTATTACTCAATGATAATCTATTAATATATAAAAACATAACAGTACATTTCTAAAAGAATGCGATAATAATAAAAATACAATAAATTCGAATGCAACTTTTATATAAAATAATACTACACATTAAAATCAAAATCCTTTATATTTACTTAATATTTCCTGTCGATTGTTGTTGTATTTCAGGTTCAAAACCTATGTCTATATATGGCGGTCGGTGATCCAATTCTTTTGAAAGTTCTTTTCGAATCTCAATTTTAAGTTCTCTTTCAAGAATAATTCGCTTCTTAAGTATGTCTTTTTTTAAGAGTTCTGTATGGCGACATAAACGATGCTTTAAAAAAAAAATATTTAATTGTAGTCTATTAAAAATATTTGAGCACTAAAAATAATATAGAATTTATTTAAATAAATGTTAGTATATAGTGAGAAAAGTTAGGTACATCGTGAAAATATGGCTGAATACAGAGTAGGTCAGAAATGGGCTGTAGAATAAGATAATATTGGTATTTTATGGAGAAAAATAGGAACACTTTCCTGTTTCGTGGTTCCTCTTCGGGCTAAATGTGTAAGCAAAAGTAACTTGTTGCTAAGAAAATGATTCAGCAGACAAAACTCTTGTGTGTAAAGAAAAGTAACTTGTTGCAGACAAAACTTCTTTTAGCATCATTGAATGGATATTTAAATTAGGTCAAAGACGCTCTAATATAAAAATAGACTGTAAGATATTTTTACATTAAATTTCACTAAAAACTACTGATGAGCTTTTACAGAAAAAACAGCTTTGTAATGAATATGGTTTGAGAAGAATAATTATTATATATACATATATGGTTTTGATATTAGATAATTCGATGTGCTTTTTAACACAAAATATTTTTTACTTTCAGTAATTTTTTTTTCGTTATATATTTTTAGAAAATAAATGAATGATAGTAAGGGACAAAAAATATGATGAGAAAGAGGAAATAAATATAAAGTATTTAATAATATTGAATATGTGAATTCTTAGGTCTTTAAAACCTATACCGTTTCTTCTTGCATTTTTTTTTTTTTTTTGTTTATTTTCACATTACAAAATAGTCAAGGCCAAATTTTGCAATTTGTTTTTGAAAAATTTTAATTTAATATTTAAAAATCTGAAGTATTTATGGAATTAATTAGGAGTGTTTTGTGATTGTGACGGGCTTGGAATTCGAAAAAATATTGACTTTGATTGTCGAGGTCCACACTCTGGGCGACTACATAGAACCATTTCTTTGTTTCTTCTCGCATTTTATGTGTGGTATATTTTCAATTACAGTTTACGATTTTAATATTTTTAATTATTTTTCGTGAGCGTTTTATATTCCATATATCGTTTTATATAGACATACTATTGAAAACAAAAATTTGATATTTTGCATGTTTACCTAATTTTAACTAGAATAAAAGTTGTTGTATGGATAACGGACATACTTCAAAAATATTGTACAGGAAAATATATTCTTTAATTGAACAAAAAAATATAAATAATTCTTAACTGTTGGACAAAATTCAAACGATTTGACACAGAATTTATAAAACGATCGTTAGAGAAAAACTAAAAATGCATGTATGACCGAGCATTCATCCAAAATAGGCCATACAATATTTATTTTTATTTCGGGAACTTATTTTCGGAAGACAGCGAGTTGTCGTAAGGAAAATGTCATTATCTATCCAGCAGCTTAATTTAATTTATAAAAAAGGGATTTATCAAAAAGAAGTAACGAAGTGTTAAAATGTGTGCAATTTTGTAACGGTATATTTTTTTGTATACATATAGTGAAATATTTGCATTAAATTAACTCATATATTGTTATATATAACAATCTCATATATTTTAATGTGGAATACCCTATATGTATAAACATTAAATAGATCAAAGATAAAATACTGTATGAAATATAAATTATTATTCTCTTAATATAACACGAAAAAGTTAAAAAAAAAAAAAATTATGGAAATATTATTTGATAGGAAAGAAAAAACTTACAATCAATTGACTGTTAGGTTTCTTTCTGTCTAGTTCTCTTTTACTGGAGAAATATTTTCTATTATTCACAGACTGATTTAGTGCATGGACTATTATATTATCAGAATTTAAAGCTATGTCGTCTGTCTCAATATTCTTTATATCTGTCATAGAATTTGAAAATGGTCTAAACATTTTTTTTCGAGGAATATCCAATATCCAATCATCATCGTCATTAGTTGTTTTGTTAATATTAAGTCGTTTTCTTAAACTATTTGATCTTGTTGGTGAAGTAGGTGAAACAACTCCAGCATGCACAATATTTTTGGCAATTGGTGGGGTTGTTTCTGTAGTTTTCATTTGGCGTTCTTGATAACGTTGTAAATTCAAAAGTTTTTCTTCAATTTCGGGATTTAAATTTTGTTGTCGCAGTGCATTTTTAATTGCTGCAATAAATTTATGATATTTTTTTTATTTTTAGTTTTTTAATATTTTTATATTTTACATTGCTGTATGTAATCCGGTGTAACGACAAAACTGTCTAACTGTGTTTCAAGTTCGATCTTCGATTCCAGTCCATGTTGAATTTTATATTGAGATTGTTGCAAACCTTTCTTATGATGAATATTCGCATGGATTGCTTTTTGTAAAATCTCTTTTTTGATATCAAGTGGAGAACCATTAAATTTTTGTTTGTCTTGCAATTCATCTATTCTATTCGTAGACAAAAGCGCCGATTGACTTATCTAAAACAGAGAAATTAAAGTAATTTTATGCTTAATATTTTTATTGTTGCATAAATGCATACTGAAAAAAATTACAAAAAAGAGCCAAGAATTTCAAAATTAGGAGCTGCATTATTTGGAACCAGTTATTTTCATTTGAAAATACTTTTATATAGACATACTAATTGAAAACAAAAATTTGATATTTCGCATTTTTACCTATTTTTAACTAGAATAAAAGTTGTTGTACGGATAACGGACAGACTTCAAAAATATTGTACAGGAAAATATATTCTTTAATTGAACAAAAAAAAGTATTTATAAATAATTATTAACTGTTGGACAAAATTCAAGCGTTGACACAGAATTTATTAAACAAATTTGGGCCTAGTTTTGAAGCCGATCATAAGTGTATGATTTCATATTTAAAGACTAAATACTTTACGGGACGTCATGACACTTCATATATTTTTGAAGAAGATTATTACTCGAAATTAATTCGAAAATTATTTGCGCAAAATCTGAGCGCAATGAATATCCCAAGTTATGAGATACGGCGAAATAATGAAATGTTAAGAGAAAGAATTTTTATTTTATTTTTTGTTTTGTCTACTGGTTTATTGCATATTTATAGATTGGTAGTCTCCAAACTAAGAGGCGTGGTTTTCTGAAATACAGTAAATATTTATACTAATACCATATTTAGATATTAGGAAAATACTTTATATTTTATATAAGATTTTATAAATTTTACTAATAAATAATCTAAAAATGTATATCCTACCTTTTGAGCTATTGATCAGTGGATGTATTTACTCCAGGACACCTTTGAAGGAATTTGATGAAGAGATTAGGGTAAAACTAGTTTAAGCAGTTTTATTTATATAAATTATTAAATTCAAAATTTGTATAATAGAATTTTCACATTTGCATCGTTTGAAATATATATATATATATATATATATATATATATATATATATATATATATATATATATAAATATATACATATATTCACAATAAATTAATTTAAATTAAATTCTTGTTTTCTCATTCATCGTCATATAATTAATTGATGAAATACACAGAAAAACTAATGAAATTTCGTTTTTTGATTTTTAATGTGAAAAACGATATATAGTAAATTCTAGGTGTTTCCCTTGCAACTTATATATTTTCGTAGCGGAACATCAACGTATAAGATGAAACAATTTATTGTAAAGTTAAGATGATTAAGAACGGTTAAGC
>OY987255.1:57579818-57648752 GCA_963920725.1 Rhamphomyia laevipes | reverse complement strand
TAGCTTGTTGAATAATATTACTTGATGGCTGTACTGCTAAATAAATTTTAGTAGGTCCTAAAACACCTTGTTTTCCACTAGACTCTTGTGCTAATTATATATAAAAAAATATATATATATATATATATATATATATATAAAATTATATTTATAACATAACAAAAAAAATACTGGAAACGACATAATTTTTTTTACATACAAATTCAACAACAAGGCCATATTCCATTTCGAGATAAGTTAATCCCATTTCACGAAATTTCAATGAATGTAATGTCATTCAGTCAAATGGTTTAAAATTAATGAAAAAAAAAGGAAAATTTAGTTTTGTATTTAAATAATACACAGTTATCAGTAAAGGTAAGTCAAGTAATGTTATTGAATTTCCAAAATTTATGATTTTTAAAATTTAAAACTTGATGAACAATTTCATAGCACAAGGTTTGACACTTCCACTAAAAAAAAATTAAAAATTAAATTTCAACTGTCTTCTATCGGTTTTGGCAGTTTGCGGAGTATGAAGGGCACAAATATAACTATTTACTATAGACGCTTACAATGCTAATTGTTTTAGAAATTATACTAAAATAATTAAATAATCTTATATTGTAATTTACCTTTAAGTAGTTGCTGTTTTACTTGTTGTTGCACTAATGCTAATTGTTGTGGTGTAAAATCATTTCCTGCTAAACCTTGTAAAACAATTCTAGGTCCATGTTCAGTCTGAATAACTTGTGCTGTAACACATTTAATAACAGTGCCAGGAGGTTGACCTTGTAATAAAGATTGTTCAATTGTATTAACATTTTGATGTTGAACTATTGATTGAGTTAATTGGGGTTGCTGTTGAACAATTTGCTGTTGTTCAATCGGTTGCTGCATAATATGGTCTTGAATTAAAGGATGTTGTTGTGCAGATTGGGTCTGTATTTTATGAACAGAAGTAGAAGAAAGTACTTGATTTTTTTGTTGTTGCTGTATAATTACTTTGGTTGGTGATTGAAGTTGTTGTGGAGAACTTTCAGTTTCCACAAAATTCATATTCGTTACAATATGAGCACTACCATCACTTTGATTTTTAATATGTGCAACTATTTGGGCTTGATTATTACCAACTGGTTTAATAATTACTTGTTGACCATTAACAGTAGCAACTTGAAGTTTGCCTTGGGCTAACTGTTGCGCCAAAGTTGAATTTTGTACAACAATTTGCTGTTGAGTGTTGTTAACTACTTGCTGTTGTTGTTGTTGAATAACATTGTGTTGTTGTTGTTGTATGACGTTATGTGTTTGTTGAACAACATTTTGTGTTTTAGGTTTGGATTGTTGTTGTTGCGGAATAATTTGTAAAGTGTGCGATTGTGGTTGTTGTTGATTTTGAACTAAAAGATGTGATTGCATTAATTGTTGCTGTTGAGCTGGCGGTATTAGTTGTTGTTGGACAACTTGAACTTGTTGAGGTGCAATTTGTGGAACAGATCGCTGAGTTACAATTGTTTGACCTGGACTTAATAAAATGCGTTGGCCGCCAACAACAATTTCTTGTTGGATATTACTAGTATTTACAATTTGTTGAACCACTTTTTGGGTATTTTGATTTATAGGGTTCAAAATAATTTGTTGTTGTTGTGAAATACTTGGTTGCGCATTTTGAAGTAACATTTGTTGTGAAATACTATGTGTTTTTGTATGCTGCGGTTGTTGTGATGATGAAGAGATTAATACTTTTTGACCTTGCGCATTTTGCCCAACTAAAATTTTTTGTCCAGATTGTACTAAAATTTGTTGTAAATTTCCTGCTGTTGTAACAATTTTTGGTCCTTGTGTTGTACCACCACTATTACTAAGTATTTGACCAGCATTTGTTGCAATAATTTTCTGCATAGTTGGAGAACTATTGATAGGAAGTAATTTTGTTGTAGCTGGAGCTATTAATTGATTTCCAGTAACAACAACCTTAAATAGAACGTTATTATTATAAATATATTTTTTATGTATTATTATTCATTATTTTACTTTCATTGATGCAGCTTTTGGCTCTATTACTTGCTTTACGGTGGTAATTGCAGGAATTTGTTTTGAAATTTGTTTAGAAATAGGCTGTTTATTGATAACTTGTTGTTGCACGGCATGAGTTTTCGTAATTAATGTTTTTACTTGAGTTGCAGATCCAGTAGCTTTTAAAGCAACGGTCTTATTAACTGACCCTTAAATTAAAATAATTTATTTTTATTTTTTGTTTGATTTGTAATTTTTATATAAATAAAAACCTGGTGTTGAAGTTAATACATGAAGTTTTCCATCTGGCATTTGTATTAACTGTTGACCAACACTTAAGCCACGAACACTAACTTTTCCATCAGAACCACGAATTATTTGGACTTTATGTTGTGTTGGTTGAGGAGACGGTGCGGGTTGAATAACTGTCGACTGAGTGGTTGGTTGTGTGGCACTAGTTTTTGGTTGTGGAGCAGTTATTGTGTGGTGAATAATTTTGGTAGTACCATCCGAATTTTTCACAATAACTCGACGATTCCCTATAACATTTGGCTTTGAAGTACCTATGAAAGATTGTGCAAATTAAATATAAAATATAAAATAACGAATTAATTTATGAAACCAAAAATTAATTAAATTGGCAAATATTTAGGTAAATAAAATTATGTATTTTCAGGTAGTAGGGAAAACGCCGAAAATTAAAATTAAAAATCGACGAAATCTTTAAAAATATTACGTTCGATAATAATGAAAATTCGCAGAAAAATTAAAAAAGCAATACTTTAAAAACTTCGATTTCGATTTTTATTTTCTGGAAGTGATTCCGCTTTTCCCAAAATAAACCCTTAGAAAATAATTACTAGTTTTTCATTCATTGGTTTTTATATCATCGACCAATCACTTTATCTGTAAAATCATTTCATTAGTAAATGTAATAAAGAAAGCGTTTACAGAAAATATATCTTACGTATGGCGTTCCGCATACTATATCCGAAAAGTTGATACAAAAAAAATTATTTTTTTAATTTTTGAAGAAATTAAAAAAAAAAATCAGAATATCATTATTTTTATAGTTAATCGTACCATATAAATAATACAGTATTCCAGAAATGTATTGTCTTTTTTTACAGAAGATTATACCATTATGCGTAATCTTCTAAAATGGGGTTGAATATCTACATCATATTTACCTGCTTGTAGTTGTGGTTTTATTTCCAGTGCTCGTTTCTGCTGATGTGCAGCACGTTGCAATTTTAATTGTTGTTCCATTTTTTCTTTAATTTCCTCAGGTGAAGCCTTCGGACCAACTGCAATTGTTTTATTTGTCGAAGTTGTAGTAGGATTATTAGATAAACTAGCACTACCTGATGTGTGCTCATATTGTTTTTGAGGTGGCAGTTTACCAGTAAACGTTCTAGTCACAGTTTTGTCTTGTTTTTCACCAAAAAGTCTTATTTCCCACAGATCAAGTTTTTCTTCGTCTATCCACTCCTCTGTTACTTGCGGTTCAGTTTGTTGCGGAGACTCAGCTCGTTTTCGCTTCCGTAAACCCGATCTTATTGAGGTTACTTCTGCTGAGATAACAAAAAAAAAAAAAAAACATTTTTTTTTTTCAAAATTAAATAACAAAAATAATTTATAACAAAGAAAATTACCTCTAACGGTTTTTGGTAATTCTAATGGTATAACAACTTTACGTCTTAGGTATTGTGTTCTCTCTGAAAATCTTCCTAAATATTTCAAACGCAATAGTTCAAGTGTAATGATTTCTGTTTCTGTAGTTATTTGATGTTTACCATCTGTTGTTGGTGGTTTAGTTACTAAATCATCCCAACGTAAACAACACCATAGTATTCGAAGTTGTAATGCTATCGCTGATAACGTTTGATTATTGGTTGTTCTATATAACCAACAAGTTTTAAATAACGGTCGCGAACATGGATACGGCCATACTGTATTATTTACTTTAGCTAAATGATGAAATCCAGATACAGCAAATTTGCCACCACTTCGAGATAATTTTAATAGTTCATGCCTAGACAGTCCCAGTAATGTTTTAGTTGCTTTATATGTTATAAAATTCGATATCAATGGAAACTTAGATATATTGCATTTTGATATATTCCTTACTAGTCCATTATTTTCATTTACTGAACGCAATAGATATAATTTTCCGCAAGGGGTTTGTGTGGAATAAATTCGATCTTTGCCATTTTCATTGAACTCTTTCTCGTATTTAATTGGTTCTTCCCGTTTTATTTGTTTTAGATATACCGGAAAACGTCGATTAGGTTTTGTAATATATGTCTTAGTAGTATTTTGACTAGTTGTTGTTATATCAATATTTTTACAATTATTTTTAATGAATGATGTATCTTGACTATTATCGTTAGATTTGTTTGTTTTAGGTGTTACCACAGCAATTCGATTACGACTTCTCTGTGATTTTCGAGTGCGTTTTGACGATGACTCATTATCAATCAAATCAAATTGAGATTCAGAACTATCTTGTTCTATTATATTTGCATTATTAACATCTTCATTTATGATATTATCATTAATTGTATTTGATAGGTTAGTACTTGTTATATCTACATCCATTGCATTTTCATTAATATCAACATCATCAAATAAATTCGTTTCGTTTGTTTTGTTACTATCTTCTTCGCATTTAACAGTTACCTCAGCACATTCATCTATTGATTCATATTTGATTTCTTCTTTTGCAATTGTTATACACGATAGCATACAAATTTCTTCACAATATGTTGAGTTTATAACAGCCGTTTTAAAGTCATGCTGTAAATCAATTGGACTATCTATGTCAGTCCAACAACGATCATCATTTTCATCTAATGATGATGAAAAACTAGAATTACAATCTTTTTTACCCTCTAGTAATTTTTGTTCCAAAATAGATGGTTTTTTAACAGCTCCCAATATTGCGGCCAAAGTTTCTTTTGATCCATTACCAACTGTATGCGCCTTTCGTAATAATAATAGTAACTCTTTTTTGGCTCTAGCTTTTTGTAAACATAACGATGAATAACATGTATTCTGTGTTATTTGGGAAACGGCATTCGAATTTGTATTACATCCTTTCGCATAACATCGATATTGTTTTGCGAAACGATTAAGTTGACTGAACATGACCCGAACACTTTGGATTTTTTTTGCAAGTGAATTGACTAATTCGAAGTTAACATTATTTGTTTGTTGGTTAGACGAAGATGAATTTGGATTGTTAATTTTGTTACCAACTAATTTTAATATTTGTCTTTCTAATATAGTTTGATTTGGAGTTTGCACAAATATCTGTTTAACTTCAACAGTTGATTTTTGTTGCGGAATTGGTATTGCTGTTGTATCATTATTTACCACATCAATTTCATCTTCTTTCTTATTAATTCTTAATAAAATTAATTGTTCTTCCGCTTCCTTTAATTGTACACGTCTCGCCAAAAAATCGTTTAATTTCGATTTTCTACCCAATTTTGGATAAAATATTCTACCAACAGAAATAAGGGCTTTCGATACATCAATATGATCAAATATTTGTGGACTGGAAATAATTTCTGTACCCTTATATTCTTTCAAATAACCATAATTAACACCCATTTTGGTTTTTTCTTCGCATTGTTTTAAAAAAACATAAGTTTTTGGATCAACAGATATAATTTTATTTTTATTATTATGTTTAATTCTCATCATTACTTTAGTTGGATACATTTTATCTATTACACGACATTTCCTTGTTACTCTCCGGCTATATGACATCCATATCCATCCCCATTGACCATGTATTCTATATTCTTCGCCTTTTTGTTTCCATACTTGATGTTTTAAACCAAGTGAATATTTAACATAATTAAAAGCTAATCGATTCCGTTCTTCTTCATCGTCTTTTTCGCGTTTTTCACGTTTCTCTAATTTCTTTTTTTCTTCACGGTCAGCGGATGTAATACGTTGTAATTTGACATGGCCCAATTGCTCATGCCATACATTAGCAAAAACCACACCTTTTAAACATGTCACTAAAAGTGTTAAAACGTTACCAAAATCATTTGGCTGGACACAACTAGTAACAGCATTAATCCATATTTTACGTAAAGTAATCCAATTTGGATTAAAAAATGGTGATGATATTGCTTGTTCTAAGGCAAATAGAGTTTGCCGTAATGTTGAAATAATATTGGCTTCTGTTGCGTATATTCCGCCAGTCCATTTAAATTCAGATGCAGTAGTCAATGAGAATTTATGCGATAGATGACGTTTTTTATCACGATCTTCATTTCGTTGCGGTTTATTAAGAGCAATTGGATTCGTGGAATATTGATTTATATATGTTTTAAAATTGTTTTCCATACCAAGTTTAAAATAAAAGGTGCCACTTGATACTTGATTCATTTTATTTCTGGTCATTCTTGAATCGGAATTATTTATTACTTTTTTGTTGCTGCCATCTATCATATTTTGATTATCACTACTACTTTCGTTATTCATGTCAGAAGAACCAACACTTTCATTTTCAATTTTATCATTTTCAATTTCAAAATAAGATTTCTTACTTCCTTTTTGTTCATTAGTCAGTGTTTCTGTTAATTTCATTTGCCTACATATTTCATCCTTATGTTCAGATAATTCTCGGCACAACTGTTCTTCAAGATCTTTGTCATCCAGTTTTGATAAAAATAAATTTAATTGTGGTATTGTACTATAATACCATACTTCTTTATCGTCTTGATCTTCAATAAATATTCGACGAGCAACAAACCAATATTTTCTGCCATGTCTATCTAAACCCAAAATATCATGACGTATTAATAAGCCTTGTTTTTCTTGGGATGAGACACAATCAACCACACCAATTACTTTATGCGATTTACAAATATTACACTGCCAATCTTCTGTCGGTACATCAATTAAAGGCGGATCGACACATTCTAAATGAAATACAGCTGGACAAGTTTCACAGCACAATAAATCACCTAAACGGTGACAAATTCTACAATGATCATCATAATGTATTGGGCCTTCTTGTAACATATCATCTCTTACAGCTGTTGTTATTAAAAATTGATCAGTTAAAAATTGTAGTACAGTTACACGATCTTCTAGACAACAATAAGGATATTCTTTTGTTGATAATATATCTAATACATTTTTATCAAATGAGGTATCGCTTTCAACATAACTTCTCAGTACTTCTGGCCATGTAATTGTGTCAATGAGGTATAAACAAATATTAACGCTATCTTTTTGATCAAGTGGACCAAAATGCGTAGCTTGAATGTCTTCTTCGCGAAGTATTGCTTTTAATAGCATTATATGAACATCAGTTAATAACGGACTTTGTTCTTTACATATTAAAGCGGCACAAAAATCTTCTAATCGAAATGGTGATAATCTTACTAAATTTCTAAAGCGTCTTAAAACTTCGTATATTGATGTAGCTTTAAGGGAATGTTCTTTCGATAAAAGAAGATCTTCAGATGATTGTGGAAGATTTAATTTTGGAATATCTTTTCTGATTAACCACACTGGATCTGGACTAAGTACTCGTGAAGGTCTTCCTACACCATTTGTCGGAGCAAAACTATTAATTGAAAAATCACTATCAGTTTCCGGATCACGACCATCGACGCTTTCTTCTTCACTTTGTGATAATAGTATATCTTCGTCAGCATCACTTTTATCTGTAGAATCGCCAAAATCGGAACCGTAATGATATTCGGATTCGTAATCTTGAAAGTAAAATATTAATGATACAAATTACTGAACTTTATTTTGTATACACATTATTAATATACACATTAACGCAATTTTTTTAACAAAATAAATAAATGTATCATTCATACATCACATGATTAGTAAGTACAAATATATTTAAATCCTAATTTACAATTTTCTGTTACCTCATCACATATTATTGTATGTAATTATAAAAATATTTTATGACCTATTATTTAAAATATTTAACCTTTTTCAATAATACAAAAATTTTATAATTTGGTTTAATTCTGAATTTTTTTCTTAAAGTTTTCACAATAGAATGTACAATAAACTGGAAAAGGACATTGCCGACACACATTAGAGTTATACGTAAATTATACTGGAATCAACATGCCAAAATAAAAACCAATGACAGTACATTCAACAATATCGAAATTAAAAGAGAAGTGAGGCAAGGTTGTATTGTTGGTATTAAAGTCAATGGTACAGCCATAAATAACATCAGATTGGCAGATGACGCTACTCTACTAGCCGAAGATGTAACTAGTCTTCAACTGTTGCTGGATGAATTGAACAAAGGGTGCCCAGAGGTACGGCCTAAAAATAAATATCAAAAAAACTAAATACATGCTGCTGGACAAGAATAATTCCATTAACCAGAGCTGTAACCTGATTTAGAAGGTAATTTAGTAGAAAAATTGATAAAATTAGATATTTAGGTACTACAATTACATCAGACGCCAACAACAAATCGGAGATATATAGTAAAATAGAACAAGCTAGAACAACGGCGTATCAACTGTGAACGTCCATTAATGTACGTCGTAAAAACTCGCAAACTAAAATACATAGACCATGCGAAATTCAAAATATAACATCCTAAAACTCACACTGCAAGGTAAAATAATTGGAAGAAGAAGCCGCGGAAGGAGACGTACATCGTGGTTGAGAAATTTGGCAGACTGGTTTAACTAACCAATACCACAAATCATCAGACGAGCAAAAAATAAACAATATATACACGAAATATTGTCCAACCTCCGGACAAGAGAGGAATATTAAGAATTTTTTCTTTAAAAGTTGACTGAATAATTATTTGAGAGGTATCAAAAGGTGAGATGAGATAAGCATATTTGTGCAACACTAATACACCATTACAGTAAAAGTTCTTTAATTCGGAATGGTAGGGCGAACGTCTTTCCAAACTAACGGACAGTTAGTTTTCCGAACTAATCGGAAGTTTTCCGAACTAATTTTGTCATTCCAGAATTTCTTATTTTACCTTGAAGTCTAAAACTTTATATTTACCTGTACTTGGTTGATGGGTAATTTCGGTAACAGGCGGATTTATCGCATGGAATTCTTCGCAGGAAATTCATCGCAAGCAATTCATCGCGGTAGAAATATCTCCTTTTTTCGAATAAAATTTTAAAAAAATAGTTAGCTTTGCTAAGAAAATAAAAAAAAAATAACAAAAATTTTATTTTGATAAAAATTCTTTTTCGTTTCGAAATTCTTTATTTATTTACTATTATTCCCCGTTTTTTCCTTATTTAATAACTTAGCTTTTTTATGACAATGAATGTTACTTTTCTTTTCATTTTTAATACAAAACAAATATTTAAAAAAGCATAAAAAAAAAACAAGAAAAACAAAAAAAAAACAGAGCTGTAGTTTCATGACCTCCACGTGATCAGTTCTGGTTAAAACTAACGATGAGATAGATACATAATTCTCAATTACTTATATATTTAAGTAATTCGTCGTTACTATTACAGAGCATGGTAAATCATAGCAAAGCGGCGCGATAGATTAAGTAACGATAGATTGCTACCGCGATTAATTATTTGCGATGAACGAGCCTGGAATCGTAATTTCTACTACGAGAAGACATTAACTTCACGGTTCACTCGAATATAATTTGACTTCTCAAAATATGATTGAACTGTGGAAATCTACTAATTATTTCATAGCGTTTTCAAAATCACGGAAATAATATTCCAAAGAAAAAAACTAATATACAAAAAAAAAATAATGTTGCCATATCCCAGGAGAAGTTTGTAATATTGTATCTATATATGTATGTATGTAATGCGTTTGTGTGTACGACACATACAGAAATATTTTAAAAAATAATATAAACGTCATTCTTCTTCAGGTACTATATACGTTTCGGATGTTGGTCATCATTATTTTCAAAAGTGGTTTCGATTTGACTATTTTTAGCAGGTTAATTGTGTTGATGTTGCACCATTTAGTTAGATTTTCGAGCCACGATACTCGTCTGCGACCTCTGCTTCTGTTACCAGCAATTTTACCAAGTAGCACCAATTGTAGAAGTTCGTATTCTTTTTTCCTCATGATATGGCCAAGGTAGTTTACTTAGTTTCTTTTCTTCGACTATTAACGTTAGTTGACTCGTATTAGCCATGCATTGTAATACTATCTTATTTGAAACGCGATCACTCCATTTTATTTTTAAAATTCTACGGTTTTGTTGCTCAAATTATGTTCTATCACGGTACCCAGATATCTAATTTTCTGCACTTTTTCAATTATACCGTTGTAGGGCATCCAATACTGGTATACCGGTCCTTTTTCCAATACCTATATCGAGCAATCAATACCGGTATATACTCTAGATGGCGAGGAAAATTATTCATAATACATTTCTGGTAATTGGTTCGCTTCGCGGTAGTTGTATTATATTTAATATTACATATGTTCTTATTGCACTTTATGGATATAATATTTTATAACATGGAAAATATATTTCTAATTTAGTTGGCGATTAAAATTATTCATACTTGTTTCTGGTGTCGCTGTTGAATTTTTTTAAATACTATTCTATTCTAGTTGAAGATTAATTCCACTTTTTTATTATATGGTCATGCTCATTGTTTTATTTGTCTAATATTTATATTAACTTACGTTAACTTATTTTTAAAACATTCTAAAGTGTAGAAGCTGAACGGGCTTTCTCTTCTTCAAGAATGTTATGTACCTAAATTCGATCATCTTTAAATGACAAAATTTTAAATAATTTATGGTTTTTGCGGGGTTATTTCAGTAACAAATAATTTTTTAATGTATTTTGCTTTTTTCTTCAAATGAATTAATGTTATAGTATATTATTTTAACTTAAACAATAAAATTTTTGAACAGTTTATTTTTTGTTTTGTGTTTTGAATGATGTTTTTTTCAGTGTTTGTAAATACCGGTATACCAGTTACTGGTTTTTAGATTTTGGTCGGGTATTGGATGCTCTACACACCGTTGGCTCTCTTCAAATCATAATTTGATGTATTTTTACTGAGCACCATGTGTTTTGTTTTTTTGATGTTTATACTTAGTCTTAGCCATACCAATTTATAAAACATAGATTGAAGATCACCAGGTTTGTTTGCTAGCAAGACTGCGTAATCTGCGAATTTTATGATTTCCTTATCGTCTAGCCCTTTTTTCTTTAAAACTTCTGCCATTTTGTCATGATTAACTCTGTCGAAGGCTTTTTCTAAGTCTATGAAGCAGATATGGACTTTGAAGTTCATGTCACGACATATCTGCGTTATTGAATTGAATGTAAAGAGCGCATCCCGTGTGCCGAGTGCATTTCTAAAACCAAACTGTGTGGCGCTAATATCACTTTCCAACTTCTTGTATATTCTTCCGTGTATGATTTTAAAGAATAATTTATACTGGATTCATAATGTGATTGCCGCAACGTAAAGCAAAGCAAAGCAAAGTTGCCAAGACGATATAAAAAAAATTCAATTCATAATGAATTATGTTTTAGACTTTAAATGACATTACTTTACATATGTTTTTATTTGAAAATATAATTTTCATAATAAATATTTGACAAATTTTACAATGAAAAATTTAATTTTAAATAATTATGACATTTCAAAACTTTAATATTCGTAAAAGTTAAAAGTTGGGTAACTTTTGCTCCGCTTTGCTTTGTCTCAATCTCATTGAGAAAGGAAACACTATTTTCATATAGTTTAACTTTCAACTTTGCTTTACGATGACTTTGCTTTGCTTTGCTTTTCTCATTATGAATCCAGCATTAAGAACATGACTCATTAGGCTTATCATTCTATAGTCATTGCAAGTATTGGATTTTTTCGGCAACGTGATGAACCTCGACTTCTGCCACTCAGTTGGTATGATGCCCAAATCGTGTATGCAGCTGAATATGTCAGTTAGCGTTTTAATACTGTTCTGGACCAGTGGCCAGGCGTGCTTTGGATTTTTTTATATCTGAACTAACTTCATGGACCATTATACTGGGCCCAGTGCTGAAATTATTGATAGGTACCTCACCTCTCATGTCCTCGAAGAGCTCTGTTATATATTCAGTCCATCTTTTAACTCGCTATCTGGGTAGATCAGGATTCCGTCGTTGACATCTTTTAAAATACTATGTTTTTTCTATCTTTTTCTGCCAGTTACCATTTTGATTTTGTTATGGAGCGTGAATGAGTTGTTGGTGTTATCTAATTCTTCTATTTCTCTACACTGGGCTTGCCAATATATAGATTTTGCACGTCCTATTTCTGATCTTATACGCTTATTTAGGATTCTGTACTTCTCAGATTTTCTAAGGCCACAATTACTACGTTCATGCAGTATTTCTGTGGACATCCAATAATTTTTCCTCACGTTGTTTGTGCTAAGCTGTGTTAATTCGACCATGGTCTCTTTTAATTGATTTTCAAATAAAACGTACTTACATTAGCGTTATTGGTGTTGTAAATTGTTGTGGTAATACTATTTTTAGCATTTTGTTTTAATCTGTATCTTTCTTTTATTTCTGGATATACTAAAATAGATACATTTTGCTTTTTATTATTTTTTTTTATCGATCTGGTTTCTTATTAGCCTGCTGTCCATATTTTTCGTTGAGCGCCACGTGTAAAGTCTTCTTTTTGGCAGCTCAAACCAATTGTTCGGAATCACTAGATCATTGTCTATGCAGAACTCGATTCATTTTTCGCCCCGTTTGCTTCTTGTACCTAGTCTGAATTTCCCCCACTGTATTTCATACGCTCATTTGGCCAACTTTCAAATTGAAGTCATCAAAGATGATGGTTACATCTTCTTTCTTTATTTGTTTCATAATTTCCTCGAACTCTTCGTAAAACTCTTCACAAACGTCTTCCTCGCTATTTTCTATTGAAGCATAAACTTGTATTATATTTATGTGATATTGTTTACCTTTTAGTTGGGCCATCATTACACGTTCACTTCTTGGAACAACGCAGGAAATATTTTTCTTCAATATTTTTGATATTAACAGCCCCACCCCTTTCCTGTAGACGTCTGTACCCCCGGAGAAAACAAAGTAGTTTGACGCAGTGTCGATTTCGCCCTTGCCTTTCCAGTGTGCCTCACTTACACCTATGATGTCTATATTTAGTTTCTCTTTTTTCAATTTCCAATGCTTTTAGTTTGTCCGCTTCTAGTAAACTACGCACGTTCCATGTTGCAATATTTAACGAGTTTGTTTTTTTGGTATTATTATTGTTTTTGCTATTCATGATGTTTTCTATTAATGTGTTGTAGTCAAAAAAATTTGTTTTGTTTTAATGATGATATACTAGGGATCCTTCTACTGAGGTGGTTTCCCACTTGCTTTGCTCAGGAATAAAAATTTATTATCGTTTGTTTAAAATCGTTGTCCTTTGACGCGCCGTTTCGTAAACAGTTAGTCTTGATGAGTATTATAGCAGTGTCAGTTGTCTTTTGTTGTTGTTGTTAAACCTAAGGAGTTTTTTCTTATTCTGTTGCTGCTGTGTGATCTTTGCTTATTGATTTTGGCAATTTTAGTTTCAATGTCGATTGTTTCCGGAGATATTTGGTCAATACCTCGTATTGATTTTTCATTACTTTCTGGTTTTTCTTTTATTTCCAATACTGATAGGTCTACCACTTTTCCATCCGAAATTACTTGATTCTTTTTTATTTCAGCTTTTCACAGCTTCGATAAGTTTACTTCTTTCTTCTCTGTTTTTTGATAAAATCACTTTTTATTGCGAAGGAGGAGTTTTTTAATTGATATTTTTTCAAATAAGATGTGAGGCCTATTTTAATATACTGTATGGTGACTGGTTCCTTTACTTGATTGTTGAAGAATCGTAAAGCAATATCACGAATGTTATCGTTGGTGCCAGGCTCTTTAATACCTAAAATAAGAATGTTATTTCTTTTGGCTGCAATGTTATTTTGTTGTTCAATGATGGTTCCTAGTATGGCAACTGTGGATTCCAGGTATTCCACTTTTGCTTCTAATGACACTATTTTTTCAGCTGTTTCTATGGCAACCTTATTTATTTCTGGTAATAATTCATGTGTGAGTTTTTAATATCCGCTCTTAGCGAACCAATTTGATTTGCTAGCTCTTGTTTTACAAAAGGTTAGAATTCTCCATTTGGCTATGTTGTAAACTATTTATAATAGCCAGAGTGATTTTACTCACAGGTGAATATTGCCTAAATATGAAATTTTAAGATATGTTCGAAAAAATGGTTTGTATCTTCATGTAATGGAAATCTACTTCTCTGAATTGTGTTTACGACTTTGAAACTTAAGAACCTGCCAAAATTTACTCACTATTGACAAAATCTATTCCACGTCCTAATTCTTTAATAATGTAGTGTACAAAATGGTACACTCTGTAAAATATTAATTTTAATTAATTATTGTTTTCAAATGACCTAATTTATTTTGTCAAATTGACAAAATAAATCAATAAATTTATCTTAATTAAATATTATTAAAATTCAAAATTGCTTAATTAGCAATTTTGCTAAATAAGCATGTTTATATTAATTATAAAGGTAAAAGAATTTATTGCAAAATCAATTATTATTGAATTAATGTAATTGAAAAACATATAAATTAAACGAAATCGATGGTTAAAGTGTCAGTCGATCAATATCAACAACCAGAAGAATTTCAAGGAAAAAGCTTGTGCTTTATTGAAAATTGTTTCACGCATTGTTATATTGTATGATATCTAAATAGATAAAGTATTTAATTTTTAAATAAATCATAAATCAATAAAAAGTCAAATATCGTTTTTGTCAACATAAAAACCACATTAAAGAGATTGTATTATAAAGAAATAATACACATAAAAAAGGTAAAGTAATAATATTATTAATAATAATTAATAATATAACAATAAAAACTGATGTTTTTAGGCTTCCCCAAACCCGCGCGTTTTTTTTTGGTAGCGGCGCGATTTTTTGCCGCAAAATTTAATTACATGGCGGCTTATGAATGTGCCCACACCAACGCGATTTCCGCGCGGTTTTACAGCGTTTTTTTGCCGCAGATATCCATACAAATTTTTTTCGCAAAAAAAAACGCGGTAGGCAGCGTTTTTTGTGAGAATAGCAACAGATGTCAAAATTTTTTTTTATTAATATTAATATTTTTGTCATTTTTGTAAAAAACCACAACACACTTCGATGTAAAGAAATATTTTTTTGATTTTCTTTGAGATTATGACATATTTTATTGAAGTTTAAGAGCGAATTTTCGCCGCTTCGGTGTGGCCTACTATGCGATATTCGCGCGATTTCCGCAAAAAAACGCGCCAGTTTGGGGAAGCCTTTAATGTTAGTTTTTAATACTTGCTACGAATTCAACACGTGACTGGTTAATCCCAAAGGGCAGAGGAAATTTTGCGATTCAATTTCTATGTTTACTCTTACGATTCTTGGCAACTCTTTAATTGATGGTGTTTATTATCTAAATACGCAATTTTCTATATGGTTTTGTAATTTTATTATGCTCCCTAATAATTAAATACAATTATTATTAATACAGATAATTTTTTCCACTTTTGACAGTTGCCAGTGTTGCCGTTAAATATCGTCATTAATAGGAAATAAATAAAGAATACCATTATTAATACATAATTATATTTCAATAATTTTGCACAAATATTACATAAAATAGAATACCATTATTTGGTTACGTAGATTTTTTCGAAAGCATAGTAATTTTTATTCATATCGCTCATTTGTGCCAATAATGTCACAACTCAAAAATTGGCAATTTTTAGTTACTGACAACGAACGAATAATTTTGATATGTACTTTTAACAAGTATAATATCATCACTTATTTGGTAATACTAACCGAATCAGAGTGACATTTTTACATTCGTGTCGTTTTTGCATTTTTAATATCTTTAAAAGTAGACAAGTAGCCAGCGGCATTCTTGGTGTCAAAAAGAATATACCAGCGAATTTCAAAATTATAAAAGCGATGAATCAACATGACACTTCAGAAATTGCAAAAATCACGTTTAGCATAAACAAAAAGAAATACACATACTACAGCATATATAGTCCACCGAACAACACCAATCTAAACTTGGATCATAAAACGCCTGGCTGCAACACCATCATAGCAGGAGATTTTAATGGTCACTCTACCACGTGGGGTTACACCAATAAAAATAGTGCAGGAAGAACGCTAGAAGACTTTGTAGATGGCAATATATTTGATTAGATCCAAAAACTTACATCCATTATACAGGTCACTCCAGACTCCAGATCTGGTATTAGTATCCGCTGACTTGACATCATACAGTAAAAAGTTGGTAAGTGAAGACGCTGGAAGTGGCCATAGAATGCTAACCATACATATTAAACCAGCATCATATAATATAATAAAATCCGACATAAGAAATCTATGAAACTTTAATAAAGCTTCGTGGTCCAAGTATAATTTGGTTTTTTTAACTAAAAACCTTGATTCAATTACATACAACATGAATACAAACCATTTAATAAAAATTCTTAATTCTAGCATAATTGACGCTGCAAAAAGAGCAATTCCGCGAGGTAAAACAAAAAAATATAAACCTTTTTGGTGTGAACATCTAGAAACATTAAAAAAGAAAAGAAACCAAGCGAGAAACAAAGCCGAATAGTCAAAGCAAGCAGAAAAAGTAAGAGAATGGAGACAACATGACGCCAGATTAAAAAAAGAAGTTACAATCATGAAAAAGAATATATTCAACAAATTTTTAAATGGTCTACATTATCAAACAAACAGCTCTAAAGTTTACAATTATATTAAAAAACTAAATAATAATCAACAACCGGCAGATTCATACAACACAATTAAAATAAACAACAACACCATACATTGTAATAAATTAATAGCTGAAAAATTTACAACTTACTACAAAACAGCACATATACTCAGCAAACCATTGAAAAGATTGGAAAGGAAATTTAGAAGAAACAACAAATATAAAATACCAACTCCCAAAATATGCTCAACATATATAAACATATCTGAATTAGAGACAGCGCTCAAATGGTTAAAAAAGAAGAAACAACCTGGTTATGATGAGATTTTTCCAGAAATGCTCAAAAATTTAACAGCATAAGCAAACAAATTTTGCTAAAAATATTCAATAATATTTGGTCCACTAGTAATGGTGTACCAACAATATGGAAAAAGGCTATAGCTATACCAATTGTAAAACCTGGTAAACCAGCAGATGAAATACAAAGTTTCAGACCAATTTCGTTAACATCAGTAGTAGTAAAATTAATGGAAAAGATTATAGCAACCAGACTTAACCATTACTTAGAAAAGCAAAAAATTATCGTAACCGAACGAGCGGGATTCAGAAAGAATTACTCTAAAATCTAAAATACATCAAGTAGAGACTGAAAGATAATATCACTGATGCATTTAACAACAAAAGAACCACGCTGGCTTTATTTGTAGACTTTAAAGGCACGTTTGATAGCATATGGAGAAAAAATCTTTTCAAGAAGTTAGAAAATATTGGAATTGGAGATTATATGCTGAATTGGATTAAAAGTTTTATGAATCAAAGGTGGATTGCCACGCGCTGGAATAATGAAACATCTAAGTGGAAACAAACAAGTGTAGGCCTACCACAAGGTTGTATCCTCATCAGCCCAATGCTATTCAACTTATATATCAACGATTTAGTCAAAGCATTAAGAAAAACGAAAATAAATATAGCAATTTATGCGGATGATGTCGTTTTATGGACTAATGCTGATAATAAATCAAATACAGCCAGTAAATTAAAATCCCAATTAAAACCTGCAATAGATTTTTTAACAGCTTGGACTATAGATAATAATATGTCAATAAATGAAAATAAAACAACATACCAAATATTTTCACTAAAACATAACATTAAAGATATCGACATTTATATTAACAATAAATCGATACACAGAACATCATCTACAACTTATCTCGGCATCACACTCGATAGTAAGCTAAATATGGGAGATCACATCAACAACATTAGATCGAAGATTCAACGAAAAACAGGTATTTTAAAAAGGCTAGCTGGTTGAAAATGGGGTGGTTCGACAGACCTACTAAATAGAACATATAAAACATACATTAAACCAATTATAAAATATGGTGGTGAATTATTGACAACTATATCTAAAAAAAAAAAAAAAAAACGAAAAAATAAGTCAATCTCGAGAATATCACCAATGGTTTGTAAGAAATACACGAATAAATGTATTAAAAACACAACATTTAAAAATAGTGCTGCTAATTACATCAAAGCTCTTGGCCCGCCACCCAAACTTGACAATACCCTTTCACTCGAATATATATGCATCCCCGCAGAAACTGAACTAGACTTACATATAAGTAAGAAGCGAGACTGTCCAGATACTATGAAACAAATCTCCACCATAGAAATTAAGTATCAAAGATATATGGGATAGAATATATACCGATATACCAGCAAATATCAATGCTGGTGCTGGTGTGGTAGTACATAGTATCTATTTCGATCATTATTTTAGCTTGCCTGCGAATTCAACAGTTTTTGAAGGTGAACTGGCAGCCATAGAATGTGGATTAAAACAGGCATAGATCAGACAAGAAATAAAAAAAACACATTGTTATTTTATCCGACTCAAAATCCGCAATTCAAGCCATTACTAATTACACTTATAACAAAGATAATATCCTGGTTAGAGAAATCCGTGCGCTAATAAGATCATTACAATTAAAAAATTATATTGTAAAATTACAATGGATTACATCGCACGTAGGATTAAGCGGTAATGAAATGGCTGATCTGTTGGCTAAAAAAGGAGCCAACTTACCTACCAGAAACAAACAATATACATCAATCTAAGCTAGAATAAAACAAATAAAAACCTACTCCAATAATATCGCCAAAATGGAACTAACAAATGAATTAAAAAACAAAAAATATGAAAACATAGCACTAGATTCCAACATCAGCCAGCGTAGCCGGAGAGAAGCGGTAGCACTTTTTAGAATCAAAACAGGACACAGCTGTCTAGCAGATCATCTGCACAAAATAAACATACTACCTTCAGACATTTTCAACTTTTGTAACATGGGTGTAACACAAAATGCAGATAATCTTTTACAGTGCCCAGCACTAGAAGCAGAAAGACAGCGTTGCAATAACATCAGTTTTTTATACTGGGTGGTCCGGGGCAAAATAACATAAATCATAAAGCTTCTCCATTAGTCAACAACAACAACAACAACAGTATTATTTTAATGCAACAGTGTCATATTCACAAATATTTTTTTGATGTTGATATATTAATTAATAATTTTTACGCGAAGATAGTTTTATTTTGTGATAGAATTTTATTGATGTTGAAAAATATCAGGTAAGAGTATTTTTTCTTGTATTAATAGTGTATTATTTTGAAATGTCCCGTTAATGATGAAAAAAGTATAGTCCAAACCTAAGGAGACGTTATTTTGAATTCTATAATGTTATATATTGAAATATTACATTATTCCAGCAAAAATAGAATGAGCTCATACAAGTATATTTCGATATATGACGTTCTTTCTGCCAAATGTCTGTACCTTGAATATACTATTTTTACTTGTGACGTTATTTCAGCTTAAACTGTAATTAATTTGGAATAATCAAGTTCGAATTAAATAAATTTATGACACTCTTGCTGAAAATAAATGGTTCATTATGTAAAATTATGTTGTAATATTTGGTGTTATGGCGTTGTTGTTAATAAATTTATGCATTATTTCCATTTGTTTTTTAATTTATTTCAGTGTTAGTATGCTATAATGGAAATGAGTAACAACTCAGAGTTTAATATATTTGGAACACCACAAGGAGATGCTGATACTGGTATGTACGAGCCCAAATTCATATGTATTGGCCTACCCGTAAAATAAATAGTTTTTCCTAAACCAACCTTTAAAATATTAAAAACAAAAAACAATACATTGCTTTTTTATCCCAATTTTGAAAGTTGGAAATATTAAACTGTATTTACAAAAAAAAAATTGTAAGATAACTGTGAAATAAAAATTCTCTTAAGAGCAACAATTTTTCTCTATATTTTCAATCAAAATAATTGAATTCATTTATATTGGCCCAATGGCTTAATTATGATTATTTTAATATTGTGTGATATCTCCTTTTTGTTTTATACAGCTTGAAATACGTTTAGGCATTGTATCTACTATTTTTTTGCATTCTTCGGGTGTTATGTCAGACCATATTGCTAGAAGATGATTTACTAAATCTGCTTTAGTACGAGCTGGATTAAGGCGTAAATTTTTCTTCATCTTGTGCCATATTGTCTCTATTGGAGATAAATCGGGACTCGATGAAGTCCAAGGCAGTAATTGAATATCTTCTGCAGCCAACCAAGCCTTTACTTTTTTCGCTGTGTGACATGAGGCACCATCTTGTTGGAATATATATTCTCTGTCACTGTTCTGTAATTTGATAATCGACGGTAAGAGATGGTCTTGAAGGATATCTATGTATTTTGTAGCATTCACAATTCCATCAATTATACAAATACTACCAACTCCTTGAGAATACATGCACCCCCATACCATTACTGAAGCAGGAAACTTAACAGTTCTTCTTAAGCAATCTTTTTGGAATACTTCATTTCGAGTTCTTAATATTCTGCTTCGACTATCTCCCACTGAAACTTCGAAACGTGATTCATCACTCCAGATTACAGAGTCCCATTGTCGGGAAACCCAATCTTTGCGCTCTTTGGCCCACTTTAATCTATTTTTTTTCTGTTTTAGCGTTAACAAAGGTTTTTTTTTTGCCTAAATAAAAAATATATAAACAATCAATTACATTAACTCAATACCATGTGTACCTTATAAAATCCATAGCCAATTTTTTTAAAGGCTCTTAAGCAAGTAGAAACTGAAATTGTTCTTTGGCAAGCAGCACTCCACTTTTCAGCAATTTCTCGTGTTTCTAATCGCCGATTGTTTTTAATAATTTTTTTCAGTGCTCTAAAATCTGCTGGAGTATTTCTAGAATAACGTCCACATTTCGGTTTTATTGCAACCAATCCACTTTCCCTTTTTAAATTAATAATATTTCTGATATTTGATCGAGATAATTTTAATTCTTCAGCAATTATTAAATTTCTCAATTCCGTCGAAATAGGTTTACCACGCGTCATTTTTAAATAATTATGAAAACTAATTAGATTAAATTAATGGCCAAATATAAAATTCTAACTGTACTTACATTTTGTTTTGTAAGTTATTGTTTTTTGAGCCAATACTTACCTTAAAATTGTAGTAGGCCAATATAAATGAATTCAATTATTTTGATTGAAAATATAGAGAAAAATTGTTGCTCTTAAGAGAATTTTTATTTCACAGTTATCTTACAATTTTTTTTTTGTAAATACAGTTTAATATTTCCAACTTTCAAAATTGGGATAAAAAAGCAATGTATTGTTTTTTGTTTTTAATATTTTAAAGGTTGGTTTAGGAAAAACTATTTATTTTACGGGTAGGCCAATACATATGAATTTGGGCTCGTAATTTAAAATTTATGTAAAACGATTTTTTACAAATTGTCGTATTCAGATACTAATTGCTTAAAAGCTGGTGTTATAAAAAAGAAGAAAAAAGTATCTATTACAGACATAATGTTGACACCTGCATTTACTGCAAAGCCAGGTATTTCTGAAAAAAAAAGATCTCATGGAATTGGTGGACAAGAATATTATACCAAAATTTTATAAAAACTATTATAATGATTTATAAATTAAAATTTTATACGTTACATTAATATGTTAATTGAATTGGAAATGAAGTTTTGAAAATTTTTAATTGAATTGGAAATGTTTAAGTTTTTAAAATAAAATGTTCTTAGATAAATGTTGTCTTTTATTTTGTACAAAATATTCATTTTTTTTTTTGCAGTCATAACTTGGAAAGAACAACTTTTGTATACTAACAATAACGTCACTTTTCAACATAATACATACTTATATAGGTATTTTTGTAGCAAAACTGTCACAAGTCTGAAGAGATTTTTTCGAAGCAATTTGGCGCAAGCCACAATTATTCATTGTTTTATTTCATAAATAAATGTAATGCAAATCTTTATTCTTTGAAATTATGTTAAGATAGTATTGCTAAATTACTATCTGATAAAATTATAGCACTCCAAACTTTAAAAATATTTTCGAGTTGTGACATTATTGGCGCAAATGAGCGATATGTTGTATACGATGTGGTTATCAATATAATTTTTTTTTTGCCGAAGTTAATTATAAACTATTTATTTTAATATTAGTATTAATCCTTATTTATTCACAATTATACAATTTATTCTATTAAAATGTTCACTAATGATAATAATTCAATTTTACAATTACTATTATACATATATTATTTTTATTTAAACATTTAAGCACGTCAGACTGAAAAAGCATACAATTTTTGTTATTACTTTTACGACTGATTACGACAATTACATAAAGACAAAGTTCTTGTACGAACCATTAACAAGAACTCTCTCCTTAATAATATTACTTAAATCGTTAGCCAAGAAAATAAATCAATGCTGAGCTGAACGCACTAAGTTCATTACCACAAATATCATGAAATATATTTGTGATGAACTCAGTCACGTGTTGTCACTTTATGTTGCTATTAATTAAGGTAAGTGTAATTGCACTAACAAAAGTGAACGATCATTGTATTTAAATTAATTAAAAATGTATGTCACAAATTACAGTTTTATTAATTCTAATTAGCTATTAATTTAGGAACCTCGGAGCATTTCCATTCTATAACTTGTGTAGTTATTCTTACACAACAATATTGATAGTCTTTATGGTTTAAGAAAGGCAAATGATAATGAATTATGGATTGGAAATAGTGAAGTTGAAATTAAACATAGTGAGTTAATTATTAGAAATGGGAAATATGAAAGAATAAAAGGATTATAGAAATTATTAACAAAAAAGAAGCAGTTCCATATTTTAATCATTTTAAAAACAAGTCATTATTTGCAAAATAATGATAAATCTGCAAACAAAATTAAAGCTAAATTGGAACTAAATATTTACAATATATTAAACCAATTTTAGAGAGTCTATCTCCTACTTCGGTACGATAAAGATCAACTACAATCGTTAAATTAAACAAATTTGAAAACAGTTAAAATTGAAAAATAACAATTAAATAAATAAAATACCAGAAATTTTTTTCTGTACTGTTTTTATTAAAATTTATACAACAAATCAAAAAAACCAAAAAAAAAAATAAAAAATAAAAAATTCCTAATACACGGAAGCGCGTTTGCTCATCCGATGAGGAACAAAACAATATTGATGAAAATAAAAAAAAAATCAAATTCATCTTGGAAAATAGTATACCCATAATGGCGGGTAAAAAAAATTAAAATAAGAAAACCAATATACCTTCCAGTAATGAATTTACTAACAGATTTGCTCCATTAAGTCAGCTAAACTCAGGTGAAAAAGATAACGTATCAAACATTAATAAAATTAAAAAGTTACCACCAATAACCATTATTAACAAATCCAATGAATTTATTCATAAAATGTTATATGAACTAAATATAAAAAATTATAATATAAAAAATTAGAGTATTGGTACTCAGGTGTTTTGCAACTCTCTTGATGATTATAATAAATTATTTGATTCACTCAAAACGCATAATGTTAATTTTTTTAGTCACGATTTTGAAAACAATAAAAAATTAAAAATAGTTTTATACGGATTGCATACAGTTGAAATTGATGAACTTAAAAGTGAATTGGAAAAAAATAATATTAAAAATCGTATTGATATTAAAACCATGAACATTAAAGTGAAACGGTATGAAAACCAATCTACATATCTTCTTTATTTTTTAAAGGGATCAATTAAACTTAATGAACTAAGGCAAAATTGTAAGGCTCTGTTTCACACTATTGTACACTTCAATTTCTACAGAGCTACAGGTAAAGGTCCAACCAGATGCTACAATTGTCAAATATACGGTCATGGTGCTAAATGGTGTCATTTAGTTACAAAATGCAATATTTGCGCCGCAAATCACAAAACTACGGATTGTCCTAACTTCAACAAATATATTGCGAAAGATGAATCTATTAAACCACTACTTAAGTGTACTAATTGTTCAGGTAATCATTTAGCCAGCTCCCTTGACTGCCCGAAAAGAACTGCTTATTTAGAATTGCAAAATTCTCTAAGAAACAAAATTAAGAACAATAGACAAATTCAAACTAATACTTCAACGGTTTTCAATTGCTCACCAGAATCATTTCCAACTACATTACTCCACAATAATAATACAAATAACGTAGTTAAAAGCAATAATTCTCAAAATCATCAAAACCAGTTTACAAATAATAATAAAACGGGTCTATTCTTATGCGGATGCACTCAAAGCAAATAATAATAACTTATTCAATATGAACGAATTAATTTCTCTTTCCAACGAATTATTAATAAAATTAAAAAATTGTAAAACGAAAGAAGAGCAATTCTCAGTTTTAGCTGAATTAACAATCAAATATTTATATAATGATTAATACTACTAATAATATTAACTTCGTCAATAATTTAAATTTAAAAATAATAGTTTGGAATGCTCAAAGTATTCGCTCTAAAGATAAATCATTAGAATTCTTTGACTTTTTATTAAATATGTAATTGTATAGATATGTATAATAACTGAAACCTGGTTGAAAAGTAATGATTCATTTAATAATTCTAACTTCTATTGATATAGAGCAGATAGACAACATAAAAATGCCGGTGGTGTAGCAATTATCGTTAATAAAAAAATTAAGCACAGTTTACTTCCATTTATTAATACTTCAACTATTGAAACTTTAGCCATAAAGTTAAATACTAACGCAGGTAGTTTTACTATAATCGGTGATTATTTTGCAGGTGGAAATCCTAACCAAATAGTTAAAAATCATTTCATAAATAACCTAAATATTATAAACAGATTACCCTATAAATATATTGTTGCAGGTGACCTTAACTGTAGACATACTTTGTGGAATTGCGGGCGTAATAACATTTGGGGACAAATTTTATATAACAAACTCGCTATTCATGATTATGAAATCTTGTCTACACCCACACCAACATATTTCCCTCATTCGGTACGGGGTACTCCATCTACAATTGATATTCTACTGACAAACTGTTCACAATTTATTTCAGCTCCAGTTACCTCGATAAATTTTAGATCGGATCATTTACCTGTTCATTTTGACATTAAAAGTGAACCAACCTTTAAACCGAAACCATATTATTATGCGTATTCAAAAACTAATTGGAATAACTTTAAAAAATTTATATCTTCCAATCTAAATTTACATAATATAAATATTGGAAGCTTTTCAAATTCATTAGAAATTGATTTAGGAATAGACAAATTTATAGAAATTTTAGATATAGCGAAAGAAATTGCGGTCCCAAAATTCGAAAAAAGTGAGCAGAAAAACATAAAAATACCTTATTATCTGCAAGTATTGATTAATATTAGAAATTCGAAATTAAGATTATGGCAACGTACACGTGACCCATCAATAAAACGTGAAATAAATTTTATTAATAAAAAAATTAAAAACTATTTTAATAAAATAACTAATAATAATTTTTCTGCAAATCTCGCATCGTTAAAAAAATACAGTAAACCTTTTTGGAAACTCACCAAAATTCTCAAAAAACGTAGTAAAACAATTCCGCCAATAATAACCGAAAAAGATATTCTTATTACTAATCAAGAAAAAGCTGATGAATTTGGTAGATACTTTTTAAAAAACCACCAATTAACACATAATACTACCAATGTGAATATGGAACAAATAGTTTCAGAATCTATTAATGTTATAAATAATTCTAATGTATCTGAATATAAAATTATTAAGCCATATGAAATTAAAAATATACTTAAATTAATCAAAAATAAAAAAGCTCCAGGGCTAGACAAATTGTCTAATATTTTGCTGAAAAATCTACCTAAAAAAGCTATAATTTATTTAACTTATTTATTTAATGCATGCCTTAAAATAAGTCATTTCCCAAAAGCATGGAAAGAAGCTCTTATAATCTGCATACCAAAGCCAAATAAAAATAATAAGAAAGTCGAAGGTTATAGGCCAATTAAGTTCTTTAGGTAAAATATTCGAAAAATGCATAAAACACAGAATTGACATATTTCTAGAAAATAATAACATTATTCCTAATGAGCAATTTGGGTTTAAAACGGGTCATTCAACTAACAATCAATTATGCCGCATTAAAAATTTTATCAAAAATAATTTAAATGATAAAAAATCAGTTGTCATGATTAGTCTAGATGTGGAAAAGGGGTTTGACACTTAAAAAAAATTCACAATTAAAAAAAATTTAGAAAATGGTTTTCACCAAATTAAAAATTATTTAAATGTTTGGAAAATAAAAATAAATGTTGAAAAAACAATGTTTTTTACTCGAAAGCGAAAACTTGAACATCTACCATTTCAATATTTATGTTTAGATGGACAATATGTGCCGTGGGGAGAAAACTTAAAATATTTAGGTATTATTCTGGATAAAAAATTAACCTTCAAACAAAATATAGATCATACTATTAAAAAATGTGACTCCATTATAAGAAATTTATATCCTTTAATATGTCGGAACTCAAAATTAAATAGTGATAACAAATTAATGATATATAAATCCATATTTCAAAGTACACTACTTTATGGCTCTCCAATTTGGGGTGACTGTGCGAAATCAAATAAAAAAACGTTACAAATAAAACAAAACAAAATTCTTAAATTAATGCTAAATCTACCATGGCTCAATAAGTAATGTACATAAAATTGAAGGCCGTATTCAGTTATTAAACCAACATTTTTTTTTGAAAACCAACATTTTTTTGAAAACTTTTTTGAAAAAGTTGAAAATAAATTTATTTAATATTGTATTCAACTTATTTTTTAAGTTTGCTTTAGTTTAAGGTTAGTTTGTAAGTAGTCTTAGGTAAAATAATAAAATAAGTGATCAGAAATAAGGTTTTTTAACTGATTTTCCTTATACTTATATATTACATTGACAATATACTTAAAATATAAAATTTAAAAATAATATATGTACACATTATAGTTGTAAAGGACAAGCCTCCTCATCTCTAAACTACTTTTTTTTTTGTTTTTGTAACATACATTTTATATTGAACAGAATAAATTGAATTGAATTGAATTGAAAAAAAAAAAAATTTTTAGAAAATAAAGGAATTATGAAGAAAAAACGGATGACGGGTTATGAAATAAAAAACAAAACTGAAGGTGCAATCAAAGTGTTTTAAAATACATACTGGTGCGTGCTCAACCTCAAACTATATATATACATTGATATATTGGGTTGACCGCAATGAATTAAAAGAATTATAATTATTATTATTTCGTGTAAAGGAGGTAGGAAATAATTCTCATATAACCCATAATGAAATTAATAGCTATTATTGAAGAATTAAAAAAAGCAAAGACTATTTAAAATTTATTAGAGAATATTGTTAATAAATGGATATTAATTAATTTCGGAAGAAAAAATAACCAAATAAACAATTCATATAATTCTTTTAATACTTGTATTATTAATTTAAATTAACTGTAATAGAAAATGATTTAAAAAAAGCTATGATATATTCATCACTAAGCGTCCAAAAAAAATACACAATCTAATATTTTATTAAATTCTCTGAACAAGTGTCGTTTTTTACCTGAACCAGGTAATATCGGATTTTTTTATTTTCCACAATTTATCATCTACCTCCTTAGCTACCAACATAATGGGTGGTTTTTTTTCTTTGTAAATTTGAATAGGCGGCAGACAGAAACTAATTTTTCGAGGAAAATAAAAATAAAAATTATAAAAAAGGATGAATGTTTCAGTGATTAAATTTTAATAAACAGGATAATTAATATTTGATATTTTTGTTATAATAAATAAATTTTTGTGCAAGCTAATATTTAATTGGATCCCCTCTGGCGGCTACAAGTACCACACATCTGGCAGGCATTGATTGAACTAGTACCAATAAATAATCTGCGTCCAATTCCTCCGATACATGTTCAATTATTCTCCGAAGTTCCTCATTTGTGTTCGGCTGTTTTGTACGGACATTTTACTTCAAGGCACTCCAAATTTTTTCTATTGAGTTGAGATCGGGACTTTGTGCAGGCCATTCTAGTGCATCAAATCCGTTCTCAAGAAAGTATGTTGAAACCAGAAAAATTACAAAAAAAATATTAATGTATAGATTTCTAAGACGAAATAAGTTCGACATGAAGCATTATTTTGCTGGAAAAGTAAATTGTTTTTTTTTTCAGCTATTCATTGTGTTCAGTCTTCATTCTTTCTCCAACTTTTCTTCTTACGTAGAGCTGCCCATCGGACCCGTACAAGTTAAATTTGCACTCATCGGAGAAGATAATTATACTCCAATTATCTTGACCTCAATTAGCGTGCAAGTTTGCCCATCTGTGTCGAAAAATTAAAATTCTGTTTCTTGGAGTGATGTTAAGATTTACGATGGAGCGGCGCCTATGAAAACCTAACTCTTGCAGCCGCCGGCGTGTTGTTCTCACAGTCATTTCTATGTTGTGGGATGCTGCTAAATCTGCTTGAACATCCACCGCTGTTTTGAACAAATTCTTGGGCGACCTGATAGAATTTGTCGCTCTGTAGTACCTGTATTTTTGGTCCAACCTAGCTACAGTAGAATAAGAACACCATATTCTACGAGCTATCTCCGCGAAACTTATATTTTCTTCAAATAATGCTATCACAACAGATTTTTAATTGGAATTTAATTGCATCGTTATTTCTTTATTTTTTATTTATTTATCATTTGTAACACTTGTAAGTTTTAAAACAAACTGATAACATCATCTCCTAACACAGAGTAGTTATTAAGTCAACAGGTAGATAACAAATTGTGGAAAATAAAAAATTCCGATATTACCTGGTTCAGGTAAAAAACGACACTTGTTCAGAGAATTTAATAAAATTTTCAATTGTGCGTTTTTTTTTTTTTTGGCCGGTAGCGTATGTCACAAATACATTTCAAAATATAAAAAAAAATGCTAAATTTGACGAATATTATTGAAAATAAAAAAAAAAAAAATTAATATGATAATATTAATGTTGCAGATACTAAAACAATATTTAATTAATTTTAGATGTCTAATTTGCCGTAATTTCCGTTTTCATATTTAAAGAAATAAAATTTGTCATTATATGGTGGTAATCCCGTCTTTTCTTCTTCGGTTGTATAGTTTGTTCATTTTTGTAATCTTTAAATTTCATATTTCAATTTTTATTACTAAGTTTGTTAATTCCTTTTATACCTTTATTTTATAATTAGTTTTTTTTTATAATGGTATAAATACCATTATACTCATCCTTAAATAAACTTTGAACTTTTTTATTCTCCTTTGGTATACACCTATCCCCCGATTTACACGGAAGATTGGTTCCTCAGAAAACCGTGTAAATCGAAATTTTTGTTTTTAATATGAAAAACCGTGTAAATCGAAAAAACGATCAAATGTGTATAATTTAGATATTTATTTACACAGAAATTAAAAATGATTCATTTATGTATTTAATGGTAAATGAAAAAATCATTTGTTAAAACGGAAATTAAAAATGAATATTAAAACATCATAAACCAATTAAACGTTTACACCGAATTTATAAAAGTGGTTCAAAAATTATGATTTATTACTTATGCTTATATGTATGTAAGTAATTATTCCAAATTTCAAAATTGTAATAAAAATAATTTTTTAACACTACTGATTGTGTAAATAAACTAATATTTAATTATTTTGAAAAAGTATTTTGAAAAATTATAAGAAAAAAACTCAACGATTTGCACGCTTTTGCGTCCGACCATAGACTGAACTAATTATGTAATATGAAAGCTATTGTGAAATGTTAACTCAATGTATATGCTGCATTTTTGGGAATTCTCCGTTTTTGTTATTTTTTATAGTCATGTCACAATATATAAATTTTGTTACCGTTTTTTTACCATTTTTTTTTTTTTTTTAAACCGTGTAAAAGTGAAACCGTGTAAAAAAAGTACCGTGTAAATCGGGGGATAGGATAGGTGTATTTATTTGGGAAATTAGCAACTAAATTATTTGTATCATAATATTCAATATGTTTCAAAATTTCTTCTTCATAGAATACAAAATCATGATTTATGGATTCTTTACTTAATTGGATCTAATAGATAACATCAAGCATCACTTAGAGAATAACGTGCAAAAAGATGAAATTCAACTTACTGCTATAGTTGTAGAATCTACCAGACAAAATTTAGCCGTTGGCGTAATTTACTGTCCGCCAAAATATAACTTTTCAATTTATTGAGACTTCAACGCTAAGCACGTAGCATTGGAATCACGATTATGTACTACTAAACTAAAGGCAGATAATTAAAAGCAACAATTACGGAACGCGGTTGCAATTTTCAATCCACAGGAAATCCTACGTACTGGCCAGCTGATGTGAATAAAATCCCTGATTTGCTAGACTTTTTTATCACCAAAAAAACATCGATTAATTTCATCGATTTTGAAGATAATCTTCACGTGTATTCCTGAAAACGTTTCGAATGATTTTCGTAACGTAAATGTGATTTTGGTATTCCTGAAAACGTATCGATTGTTTATCGAATCGATAGATTCTGTAATTGATTTTTTTAACGTTTCGATCGAAAATTTTAACGTCAACAATTTTGTTAACGTTATTTATTTATTTCACAATTAAAAATTTATGAAATTAAAATTAACAATTTTTTGGCTCTTCAAGTGATATATGTTTATAATATATTAATTTATATTATACACAAATATACAAAATATATGGTATATACATACATACATGAAAAAATATAAACTAAAATTTGTAATATATATAATAGGTTATAGGTCTAAAACAACAACGACAAAACAATATGAAATTTTGATTTCATGAACATAAAGATTTGGTCAGTGGATTCCTCAGAACCAAAAATAGTCGAGGTAGAAAATTGGAGCATTTTATGTGACCGACTATCACTACCACTACTATCGTAAAATCATTTTTAATTTATAATATATTTATGTGGTTCATTAATTCATTATAATTAATAAAATTTCAAAATATTAATATATTATTTATTATTTTATTTTTTTTTTAAAAAAAAATTGACAATTAATAATAATTTAAATTTAATAATTATTTCTGTGAAGATAGCAAATTTTTAAGGCTACAACGGCAACCTTGTTTAACGTTTACGAACGTTTTCTATAATTGAACGTTTACAAACGAACGTAAATCAAATACGTTTCGATTGGAAAAACGTTACGTTTTCAGGAATACACGCCCTTGACTTCAATTCAGACCACTCTGCAGTCATTCTGATTTTGAGAGAAAAAAATATGACAATAAATCAAAAACCAATGCTGACGAATAGTTCAACAGACTGGGAAAGCTTGAAAAAAAATGGAACATAGGCGAAGAACAAACAACAAAAAGCAGATGCTTTTGCTGACTACTTAGAAAACGTATTTTGGTATTCAAACCTCACGAAACTAGCATGCAGTTAATTCACGAAAGCCCAAATGCAGATATACAAAATATAAAAAGAGTAACACTGAGCGAACTTTTCAAACGAAATTAAAAAGTTTTAAAAAGAAAAAATCACCGGGTTATGATTATGACCTAATAACCCAAGAAATTATGACGCACTTACCAAGAAAGGGTATTGTAAGTTTCTATAATTGATAAATAACAAAGTAAATAAAAAGTTACCTACAATATTATATTATATTTAAATAGAAACTTATAGTAATCTTATTTCATTAAATTTCGCCTCTTGTCTATACCGGCAGAGTTCTCATTAGTTTTTGTTGTCGAAATAAATTGGTTTGTCTCGCTAATAATATGAATAAAAATTGTTTCTTTTTCAATCACATGTCATTAAAGTAAATAGTATATCTATTTTAAATATAAAATCGATTTTTAGTTATCTTGGATGGATCAGTTTTTTGTTTAGTTCTTCAAAAATTGTTATTGATTTTTAAAACTTTTTTTGTCCAATAAATTCTTACATCAAAAAATTTAAAATTAAACAAAAAAATATAATTCCTTCGAATTTATTTATTGACACAACAATTTTCTAATATATTTATACTTTTTGAAAATTACGGACAAGAAAAGCAAAGTTTTTTCGTTAGGGCAATCTCGACGGTTGAGACGGACGACATATTCTTTAATGACAGTTTAGTAACAATATTTTTTTGTAAACAAAACTATGTACATTAGTTAGCTGAAATATTTTTTTTTGTTTAATAAATGTGGAAAACACATTTATATATTTTATATTGAATTAAAATTAAAATAATTTTATATATATAAAAATTTTATGACTTTTTCATAGATTCCTATACATTTTAACTTTTTTTCGACATTTAAATCCGTCTCCGTTGCGTTGCGTCCGTCGCGATGAGCTTGTTTGAGAGATAAGTTTAAATTTTTTTATAATTCATCTTCTTTTCTTCTCCGCGTGCCTATCATTTACGGATGTTGGTCACCAATGTCTTCAAGCAGGCTTTATCTGTTACAGTTCTAAACAGTTCGATCGTAGATAAATTGCACCATTCTACTAGTTTATTTATCCATGAAATTCTTCTTTTGCCTCTGCATCTACGACCCACGATTCTGCCTTGAATTACCAGTTGAAGCAGCTTATATTTGTTATTTCGTATAACATGGGCAAGATTTTTCAGCTTCATTTCTTTAATCGCGATTAATAGCTGTCTTTTAGTACCCATTCTGTTCAGAACCGTAATTCCGATTACATATATTTGTTTGCTTCAAGAATCGAACTCCGGACCTAAAGGAAAAAAACAAAACAAACGTTCTACCAATTGGACTACGGTAACTTCACACCAAGTTCATTGTTTTCTATTATACTATATTCTTACATGTGAAATTAGTGAATATTAAAAGTAGTTCCTATTATTTTGGGTTACAGATATTTTCTTTTTCTTCAACTACTATCCTCACTGGATGTAAGCGACTATTGAACTATTTTTATTATATTTGTATTGTGTTGTCCATGTTGTCAATCAGCTGCTTGAATCTATTACGAGTTTACGCAATACTTACTAGTTCTATAAACGATTCAATATCATCCTATTTTTTTATATTGTCGACCATATGCGATCTACCCAAACTTCTACTGCCATCGATTCTACTTTGTAATATGAGTTTTAATAATTCAATTTACTATTCCGTATTATATGACCAAAGTATGCTACTTTTCTACGTTTGATTGGAACTATTAACTGTCGCGGTGGTTGAATGCGTTTGACTTCCTCATTTGTAACTCTGTCCGTCCATGATATTTTTAGTAAGAGACGGTGTGTCCACATTTCAAATGCCTTTACTTTTTTCAGTGAAGATTTCTTTAATGACCATGACTCCATATCGTATAAGATGGACCAAACGTGACACTTTACAAATCTTAACCTTAGCTTTAAATTAAAATCACTGTTACCTAAGATTTTCTTATATTTATAAAAGGTGTTACGTGCCATTTCAATTCTACATTTAACTTCACTATCTGAATACCAATCATCATTCAGCCAACATCCAAGATATTTAAAATATTTAACACGATCTATTTTTTCACTATTTATTAAAATCTTTGCGTTTTAGTATCTAGCTTTATTTCTACTTATGATCATGAATTTAGTTTTTTTTTATATTAAAATCGAGTCCATACCTTCTGCTGTGTATCCAAATTTTATTTAATATTGATTGTAAATCGGTTAACTTATTAGGCATTACTGTGCTGTCATCGGCGTATCTCACATTATTGATGTTAACCCCATTTATTTTAATTTGTCGCAGTACTGAAAATCTCCTCAGCATGGATGTTGAAAATCAGTGGAGATAAAATACATTCTTGTCTTACACCTCTACATATTTCTATACTATTCGTGACGGTATTACCCAATTTGATTTCCGCTCTCTGTTGCCAATATAGGGTTTTGATGCATTGTATGATAAGCTCATCAATATTATTAGAATTTCCACAAGTATATCATGTTGAACGCGGTTAAAAGCTTTTTAAAATCAATTAATCCTATGAACACATCTTTATTCATTTCATTACACTTAACTAGTACTTTAATACAAAAAAGTGCTCCACGGGTTCCCAGCACAGACCTGAAACTATCACCTGCCACCTGCTCACACTTGGATACAATTCTCGCATGTACTATTCTTAGGAAGATTTTCAGCGCATGACTCATTAAACTTATGAGGCGATGATCACTACATTTATTCACACAGGTTTTCTTTGGTTGTGGTAAAAATGTTGATACAACCATTCATCCGGATATTTTCCTGTCTCATATATTTTATTAAACAGTTCAACTAATATTGCTGGATTATCGTCATCAATTAATTTCAAAATTTCAGCCGGAATAAATAATGGATAAATATTTAGGTCGTACAGCTTTTCTATTTTTCATCATTTTGATAGCTTTATTAACTTCATCTTTAGTAATTGGTAATTTATCTAATGGGTTTAAATATATTCATTTTGATAGCTTTATTAACCATCTTTAGTAATTGGTAATTAATCTAATGGGTTTAAATATATATTTGTATCAGTTTTCGTTGATCTATTGCTATCTTCAAATAACTCTTTGATATACATTTCCCCAACTTTTTTATTCTCTGTATCCCCAACAACTATATTACCATTATTATCAGTTAGAATTGATAGTTTTTTTCCCGATGCATACCCTTCTTTAAATTTTTTTGTGCACGTTCAAGTCATCGTGTTTGTTTTGAAATTGTTCGTTTTCGCAGCATTCTTTACTAAGCCACACATTTTTTGCATTTCTAATTTTGGTTCTTATTAAACGTTGTAGATTTTTATAACTTTCTGTGTTTCTATTAATTTAAGCCTGCCGTCTACCACGCATTAGTTGAAGTATTTCTTGCGTGATCCAGCTCTGTTTATATTTTTTTCCTTTGTAACCTAATTTGTTTTTTGCTACCTCTTCTATAATGGATTTTGTTTCCTTCCACATGTTATTTATATCACTATTTTCAGTTATGGACTTTGCACATGATACGCGAACTACGAATTGCGAATGTTCGCAATTCTTGATATTTCTTTCACATGAAACGCGAACTGCGAATTGTGAATATTTGATACAAAAACAAATTTGAGGTTAAGAACCAGCGAATTTTTTATTCGCAACAATGTGGATTGCGAGTGGATCGCGAATAATGATTCGACAGTTCGCGAATAGATATTTCAATTCGTAGGAAAAAAAATAAAATAGTTTATTTTCATAAAATTCATAAAATAGTTTCGGCATCAGCTGTTGGAGCGTATGTTTGTATAATGCTTATCTTTATTGGTTTAGTGGCAAATTTTAAAATTATTGTTCTATCTGACATATTTATAAAATTCGAAATGAATCTGGTTAGATGTTTTTTGACCATGATTCCTAAGCCTCTATCAGCTGTTGGAGCATATGTTTGTATAATGCTTATCTTTATTGGTTTAATGGCAAATTTTAAAATCATTGTTCTATCTGACGTATTTATAAAATCCGAAATGAATCTGGTTAGATGTTTTTTGACCATGATTCCTACGCCTCTCCTATGCCTGTTATCATTATTCCCAGAGTAATACATAAATATGTATTCTTTCTGAATAACACTGCTTCAAGATCATCACGTTTCGCTTATGCCGAGGATATCAATATGTAACCTTTCCATTTCTCGTATTGCGTTTTCAAATTTTCCCGCTTCAAGAAACTCCTAACATTGTATGTGCCAATTTTTATTGTTTCCTTACTTAATGTTTTACCTCCGGGGATTCTTACCACCCTCTTTTTGCCGGAGACTGAGGGCCGTGAATTATTATTTAGTTCCATAATTTTCTAGGGATATTACTTTAGTCTTTAGTGGTTTCCGTTGCCTTCTAAAGGGTTTAAAGTTGAGCTTCTTTTATGTTTCCTAAAATCAAAAGTATTTTATTTACTATTTTAGTTAGACACTTTTATTTCATATTATTCAAATCAATGTACATGTTTATGCCTGGTCTCGCCATATTATCTGCCTTGAATTTTTTTATTTTTATCCAATTATTTGTTCTGTTTGTCATTGCTTGTAGTCCATTTGAATTGTCAATCCATTTTGTGCCGTAAAATCTGCTTAAAGTATTTTTATGCTAAATGTTTTTTTCCATGTTTACTTTTGATATGGGATATTCTTTTCTTGGCCTACCACGGCTATTTGATCTCTGTTCTGATTGATTGCTGTTTTTACTTCCTTTATTTAGTGGTGATCCAATTCTTTTTGTTGTAGCAATCGTTTTTGGAAGTCCATCTTTCTCTAGATCTATTTTTCGCTAGCCGGTACCGTTTCTATATGGTTTTCTTCTTTTTCTTCATATACTTTTGCCTCTTCGAATAATTTCTTACGCTGTTCTCTTTGCAGCGGAGTGAGATCGCTTTTAATAAACCATATGGTCCCTTCAAGTACCTTTTTACTATTTAAGATCTCTTATTTTTTTTCAGAGTGGTCAAACCAACTAATATTGAACGCTTTTTAACATCTTTACTATTTTTTCCGATTCTACGAATAAATTTAATTTCGTTTTCGGTTAATTGAATTTTCATTTTAATTGATAGTAAGTGGGCAACTGAATTAAACAGATTTTCGTTGGTTTCTTCTTGCAGATTGAAAATTATAATATTGTTTGACCACGATTGCTTGTCTAAACATTGAATTTTCCCTACCGATGTTTTGTCCTGCTGTGCCAATTTTTCTTCTAACTCTTTGATTTTGCTTTTAAGCGCATCTATTTCATCACTGTTTTTTACACAAATCTGCGATATATTACTTATTGCTTCTTCTTTACTTGTTTCGATTTTATTCTCTACATCCTCTTTTAAATTTTGAATTTGTTCGCTAGATTTTAAAATATTTAATGGTATTTAATGGATGATTTCCAAGGAACTTCTAAATTGTTACATCTGATATTTCTTCTGGGTAAAAATTGGTGAGCTCTTCTGTTACTAAAAAATATACTAGAAGTTTTATTAACATTTATTTTAATTTTCCACTTGGAGTAATATTTGTTTAAAGTGTTTAAATCTGATTCAAGAGTATTAATGATATCATCAGCAATTATACCACTAGTATATAAGCAGTATCGTCTGCATAAAGTCCTATATCACTAGTCATATCAGTTGGTAAGTCACTCAAAAATAAATTGAATAAAAGCGGACTTAGCGCAGAGCCTTGTGGTACACCTGCAGTCAATTTAATTTTTTCAGAGCAGGAACAATTTAATTCAACATAGAAATGTCTATTTTCTAAAAAACTTTGGATTATTTTTATGAGTTCTGGTGGTAAATTCATTTTAATTAGCTTGTAAATCAACCCGTTGTGCCATACAGTATCAAAGGCTTTCTCAATATAAATAAAAACAGCAGCAGTGGATTTTTTATTCATAAGGTTTGATTGTACACTATTTTTAAGGCGACATAGTTGATGAATGGTTGTGTGACCAATTTTAAATCCAAATTGTTCCGCAGGAATACAATTGTTCTCTTCGACATACGCAGATATTTTCTTTTTTATTAATTTCTCGAAAATTTTGCTTGACAGGTTTAATAAAGTAATTGGTCTATAACTTTCAATTTCTGTTGGTGACTTACCGCTTTTGGGTATAGGTATTATTTTTGCCGTTTTCCAAAAACTTGGAAAATAACCGAGTTTTAGACAACCATTGAAAATCAAATTAAGGAAAATTATACCATGTCTAGGAAGATTTTTTAGAGCCGCTGTATTGATCGCATCAGGACCAGGAGATTTTTTATTTTTTAGATGTTTTATTACATTTTTGATATCTTTTGGCTTCCAAACTAATCTGTTAGTAGGTACATGATTTGTATTGAATAAATTTATGGTTTCCAAAACTTCGTTTTCGATATTCGGATTTATCATATTACTAGTTATTTTGTGTTGTGTACTAAAATAATCGGCGAAAGCATTTGATTTTTCAAGATTAGTTTGTAATTTTCTACCATTTTTAATTAGTGTTGGAATAGCCTTTCTTTTAGATTTAAATACTTGAGATAGTTTCCAAAGTGTAATTTTGTTGTTGTTTATTTTTCCCAATTTTTTATTAAAGAAATCATTATATTGTTGATTTAGTTTTTTATTGATAACGTATTGTAATTGTTTTGCTTTTATCTTCAGATTATTGTCACCTAATCTTTGTGCTTGTCTACGAACCTTATTTGTCTCTTATTAATGATTTAATATATGATGGTATTTTAAATTTTTCAAACGATTTTAGCTCTATCTTTGGTACAACCATATCAATAGCATTTTTAATTTTAGTTGTAAATTTATTAACCATTTCATCTATATCTGTAACATATTGAATATCACTTAGAGATTTGGAGTCAAGTTGAAACTCATTGGTTAATAATTTTTTGTAAAGAGACCAATTTGCATTTTTAAAATCGAGCTTTTGACTATGTACCAAGTCTTTTGGATTATCGGAGACATTTATTAAAACAGGACAATGATCCGAAGATAACGAAATGTCGGATACAGGAGCTGAAATGTGATTTGCAAAGTTGGTAAGGAAGATATCTAAAGTAGAAGCGAGTCTGTTATTACTGGCTGGATAATGCGTGTGGTCTGCCGAGTGAAGCAGCTGATAGGAATGAGTGTTAATAAATTTAGTTAGCTTTTCACCATATCCATTTGCGCGAGTACATCCCCATGCAGAATGACGTGCATTGAAATCACCACCGATTATAAATTTATTATTTATTTTTGTGATTTCCTTTATATCTGCCATAAACTTTGCTCCTTTTTCAGCCGAATATGATCCACCCGGAAAATATGCAGCCACAATAGATATTAATTCTCCATTACTAAATATATCAATACCGATACATTCAAGTACCGAAGTATTAAAAGCTTTCCTAATATTATGTTTAATTGATTTCTTTATAAGAATTGCTACACCTCCACAATTGGATGGACGATCAAGTCTATGAATAATATAGTCAAAATGTGTGAGTTTTATGTTTGGTTTTAAGTGGGTTTCAGTGATGATAGCCACATCAATATCTTTATGTTTTATGTAGTCTGAAAATTCAATAAATTTATTTTTGATACTTCTCGCATTCCACAAAAGAATATTTAATTTTTTATTATTATTATGGTGTATAGACATATTTAATGGCGAGGTTTACGATAACATGAAGTTGATCTTCTTTATTTTTACAATTTCTCAAATTACTCATTAATTCTTTAGTAATTTGTATTAATTCATTAGGAGAAAAGAGATCTTTAGAAGAATTTCTTTGCTCAGAGCAAGAAGCTGCAGACGCTGCAGTAGCATAAGAATGATTATTATTTTGATGCATATATGATTGGTTATTATTATTTATTGAATTAGCTGAATTTGTTTTTGTATTGTTTTTATTATCTCTGACTCTGAGGATTGGGAAATTTTTGTCATTAAAAATAAAATTTGTTTTAACTCTTTGTAAAGAAGAGCGAATAGAATTTTTATTTTTTATCTCTATATATTTTAATAGAGCTTCACAGTCGAGAGCAGTTGCTAAGTGGTCTTTTCCACAATTATTACATTTTATAATTGATGATTCACAAATTGTAGTACTGTGCTCACCCGCACATTTTGCACATCGAGAAATCATGTGACAGTTTTCTTGACCGTGTCCGTGACGTAAAAAGTTTCTGCATTGTATGTAAAAAAGTTTCTGCATTGTGTGTAAAATTGTGGATTTTTTCTGTATTGTGTCCAGTTGACAACAATGTTAAAAATATATTTATGTTGTTTTAGTTCGCATAATTTAATAGTGCCTTTTTTGAAATAAACTAAATAATTAAATTGTGAAACATACTTTGGTACCTTGACGTTCATCGGTTTTATATCCAAGCAATTAATTCCTAGTCGGTTTAGTTCTACTGTTTCCATCTTGTGTAAACCAGATAACACATATTTAAGCGGTTTCTCACTTCTATTTAAATGTGAAAAGAATTCAACTTTCGCATCTTTTAATGTGGTTGAAACAGTAGAAATATCATCCAAATTATTTAAAAACATTTTAATACCCAGTGAAATATATTTAAGATTGAAATTTATTTTTAGTGGATTTAGTAATTCATAAATTTCCTGAGCTGACTTTCCCGGAATAATTATTGGAGTAGGCCGAACTTTAACATCACGAACATCGACAGTTTCACTATCTTTTTTATTAGTATTATTTTCATCAACATCGTCATCATCCATTAAATCTGCAAATCGATTTTGATTTGTAGATTTTTTTAAATTATCATTGCTATTCACTACTTTATAAGAATTATCGCGACGTAATATTTTTAATCTGATATCATCCAACTTTTTCGGGTCGTCTTTGGACGACATTGATATAGTTTGTTTTTTAGAAGTATTTTCCACGACGTACGAATTTTTAGTTTACACTTGAAATTAAAAATGAGAAAAAAGATTTTTTTTATGTCTGCACTTTGCGCTAATCAAAAGCATACTGCAATTATATTTTATTTTTATATTTAATTAATGAAATTTTTATTTTTTATTGGTACAATAAAAGAAATATATTTTGTGTATATTTCTAATTGTGGCCCCGGTAGCACAGGTGTTAGCGTGCTTGTCTACCATCCCAGGGGTTGTGGGTTCAAATCCCACCTTGCACATGTGGTCCTTACGCTATCCCAATAACCAATTTTCCTACAGTTGTTAATTAATTAATTATTCACAAAAATAAATAACTAATTAATACTGATCCCTACCCCTCTAATTTCTTCAGCATCTGTCGGCAAAAGAAGGAAAAAAGTCAAAAGTTATGCAGATACCAAATACAACAACCGTTGACAGCGTTTCACCTAAGAAGCGATAGATGGCAGCCCCATCAACTTGGGTGTAGATTACTGAAGGTTAATCACCTACCTACATAGTCGAAATATTGAATAAAATTACCGAAACATTAACTAGAGAAAATATCAGGCAGGACATCACGGCAACAACTCTTGGTACTTACACAAGTTGAAAAACAAATGTAAAAATATATATTCTTGGTCTCAGTCTCAGCGAAGTAAGATGGAAAAATAGTGGGGAAATTACAACAACAATGGGACACCATTTCATGTACTCTGGCAACAACATATCTCATACCTTCGGAGTTGGTATAATAATAACTAATAAAATGAAAAGTTCGCTCATAGAATGGAAGACAGTTTCCGACAGAATATTACGAATTCGTCTTAACTGCAAATTAAGAAACATCTCAATTGTGCAATGCTATGCTCCTACAGAAACATCAGATGAAGATACAAAAGAAGAATTCTACGAACAACTCTAAACAACTATGAATGAAATACCAAGACACGACATCGTAATAACACTAGGTGACTTTAACGCAAAAGTGGGAAAAGCAATAAACGAACACAACATATGCATGGGTAACTTTAGTCTACACAATAGCTGTAATAACAACGGACATAAAATAATAGATCTGTGTAGCAACTACAATCAATATGTAGCAGGTACCCGATTTCCATACAAAAATATCAACAAATATAATTGGACTTCACCAGACGTCACCACGAAAAATCAAATAGACCATATGCTGATTAGCAGAAACTGGATAAAATCAGTAATGGATGTACGTACATATAGAGGTGCTGATAAAGTGACAATGAGCTTTTGTTAGGACATATACAATTACGACCATCAAAATTATATACACAAACAGTAAGACGAAGAACATTTAACCTGGATAAACTACAAAACCCAGAGATACTGTCTATATATCGCACAAAATTGAGAGAACCAGCGAACATCAATAACTGGAACCAAGTTGTAGATAAATTCAAGGATACAGCCACTGAAGCAATTGGATACAAACAGAGGAACCGCAAACCATGGATCTCAGATGTAACTTGGAAGAAAATAAAAGAAAGAGGGACAATAAAATGCTCACTGCTTCAAAATAACACTAACGAACTACGCCAGCAGTATAATCAAGCAAATAAAGATGTCAAGAAGATGGCACGTAAAGACAAGAGAAACTGTTCTGACGATATAATAAAAAGAGCCGAAAGTGCAGCAGCAAGAAACAACACAAGAGAAGTTTACCAAAATATAAAGAAGATAACTTCAATGATGAGAACGATCAAGGAAGGACTGATCATAACAATAGCAAAGAAACAAGCAGATTTGAAAGAATGCAAAAATTGGCGTGGAATCTCACTACTTAACACTATTACAAAGATAATAGCGCTCATCATACTCAATCGAATAGCTCCAACAATCAACAGTGGCCTACGAAGAGAACAAGCAGGATTCAGACCTGGAAGATCATGTGTGGATCACATTAACACCATTAGAATCATCGCAGAGCAATCTAGGGAATGGAACTCACCACTGTACCTGCTGTTCGTGGATTTCGAAAGAGCGTTTGATCGAATAAACAGAAATGCTATTTGGAAAGCGCTAGAAAGAAGAAGAATAAATACCACAGCCAATTATAAATATAATCAAGTCACTGTACGATGGCTCTGTGAGTAAAGTATTGTTCAAGGGAGAACTTAGTCAGCAGATACGAATAAACAGAGGCGTCAGACAAGGATGTGTACTATAAGATGACATTTGTCTAATGGCACACTCACATCAGGATATCCAGCATAAACTTGACGTATTAAGAGAGGTAGCAGATAAAGAAGGACTCAAAATCAACATGAGATAAACCAAAATCATCCGTGCCAATACAAGAAACGCATCACAAATAACAACTGGCAATGCAGTCATAAAGAATGTAGAGGAATTCTGCTACCTAGAAAGCATTATAACAGAAAACGGGGGCGCAGAAAAAGATATAATGCAACCAATAAATAAGGCTAGGCAGGCATTTGGATCACTACGCAAGATATGGAATTCAACATACCTCAGCAGTATACACAAAATACAAAATCTGGAAGTATACAACAGCAGACATATCAAAACTCCAGATATTCAGCAACAAATGCCTTAGAAGAATACTAAAAATATTCTGGCCGTTACGAATATCCAACGAGAAATTATGGCGAGTAACGCATCAAAGTAAGATTGAGTCTGAAATAAATAGAGGAAAGTGGAGATGGATTGGTCATACGCTGCGCAAAAGTCAGAAGCCCTAGACTGGAACCCACAAGGACACCGTAGTGTTGGAAGACCACCCTCAACATGGTGCAGAACGGTTCGAAACGAACTCAGAACCGTGGGAAAAAGCTAAGAAGAAGCAAAGAGAATTGCAAGAACTCGAACAAGCTGGAAGAACCTAGTAGACGCCCTATGTTCCTCGTAAATGGAACGAACAAGGAGGGAAAAAAAAATATTTCTAATTAATGTTATATATGTTTATGTATATATATCACTATAGCCGAGAAAATATGATCAATTTTGTGTATTGCTGCTGCCTGGGGGTGTTTTTCAAAAAAAAAAATTTTTTTTTTTGCAATATCAAATAGCTTTATATTTAAATAATAATATATCTAATTAAGAAATATCTATGATTTTATAGAATATCATTCTCTAATTTATGGTCCTCTATATATTACCAAATATCCTTCAATGCTTTAAAATAATATAAAACTAGCGAAATAATTCAATAACTGATTCTATTAACTAATAAATGATAAATTCACACGCAATAATTAAACATTATTACTTATTTACCGGTAAAATATTCAATGAAAAATAAAAACAAAAACGTACCAAGATATTATTTGTTTTAGAAAGATTTCAAATAAAACATTAATTTATACTCAATTTGAATTTAAAAAAATTACTGTAGTAATATAAGTAAAGCCTCAAATAGATTCAACAAAAAGTGAGAAAAAGTGAAAAAGTGAAAAAATTTAAAATGTTGTTTATATGACAACTCCCCAGGAAGAATAATTATGAACTAAATAAAAGCTCTTTTTGTTGTAAAAAGCTATTAATATTTTTTTGACATTTGATTTTATACTTGACAGTATATTTATAAATAATATAATATTTTTATTTGGCACAAAAATAATTTGTTTTTTACACAAAAATTTACATATAAAATAAATTAATAATAAATATAAAAGCTAAAATAAAATTTTATAAGTAAAAATATAAAAATTATTAGTAATTTCAGAATGTTTTCAAATAAAGATGATACAAAAAGGGTAAGTTAACAACATTATTGTTTATACCAATTATAATTATTTAAAAATGAAATTAATAGATTGAAGATTTGATGAAACTAAAGTGTATGGCAGAATCAGTTATAAATTTAACAAATATTGTTGCTACTGTTGACGATGCAACTCGAAATCATCGTAGGTGGTGGGTACATCCTATAAATAAAAATCGAACTGAACAGGGAGATTATCAAAATTTGATCAAAGAAATTCTATTCGCTAACCACATGATAAATTTTTTGAATATACTAGAATGCAAGTACCACAATTTAAATATTTGTTAAATTTAGTTAAACCTTATTTAACTAAACATAGCAATCGAAAAGGATTACCTGAATCATTACGATTGCTTGTCACGTTAAGGTAAAAAAAAATTCTTTTATATACATATATAAAAACATTTTATTTTTTTAGATTTCTCGCAACTGGTGATAGGCATAGCTCATTATCATTCGCTTATCGTATTGGAAAATCAAAAGTACAAAAGATTATTCCCGAAGTTTGTGACGTTTTATGGAATGTGTTAAGCAAAATATACTTAACACCAACAACAACAAACTGTTGGTTGAAATATGAATCTGAATTTTCAGATATTTGGAACTTTCCGCATTGTTTAGGTGCTATCGATGGGAAGCATATTAATATTCAAGCTCCAAACAAATCGGGTTCATTGTATTTTAACCATAAAAAACACTATAGTATTGTGCTGTTAGGAGTTGCTGATGCTAATTACAAATTTTCCTATGTGGACATAGGTGCTTTTGGATCGCAGAGCGATGGAGGCGTTTTTACTAATAGTATTTTGGGTTTGCGGTTACAAAATAATGAAATGAATTTGCCAAACCCAGCACTAAAAAACACTATAGTATTGTGCTGTTAGGAGTTGCTGATGCTAATTACAAATTTTCCTATGTGGACATAGGTGCTTTTGGATCGCAGAGCGATGGAGGCGTTTTTACTAATAGTATTTTGGGTTTTTGGGTTTTTTTTTCAGTTATAAATTTAACAAATATTGTTGCTACTGTTGACGATGCAACTCGAAATCATCGTAGGTGGTGGGTACATCCTATAAATAAAAATCGAACTGAACAGGGAGATTATCAAAATTTGATCAAAGAAATTCTATTCGCTAACCACATGATAAATTTTTTGAATATACTAGAATGCAAGTACCACAATTTAAATATTTGTTAAATTTAGTTAAACCTTATTTAACTAAACATAGCAATCGAAAAGGATTACCTGAATCATTACGATTGCTTGTCACGTTAAGGTAAAAAAAAATTCTTTTATATACATATATAAAAACATTTTATTTTTTTAGATTTCTCGCAACTGGTGATAGGCATAGCTCATTATCATTCGCTTATCGTATTGGAAAATCAAAAGTACAAAAGATTATTCCCGAAGTTTGTGACGTTTTATGGAATGTGTTAAGCAAAATATACTTAACACCAACAACAACAAACTGTTGGTTGAAATATGAATCTGAATTTTCAGATATTTGGAACTTTCCGCATTGTTTAGGTGCTATCGATGGGAAGCATATTAATATTCAAGCTCCAAACAAATCGGGTTCATTGTATTTTAACCATAAAAAACACTATAGTATTGTGCTGTTAGGAGTTGCTGATGCTAATTACAAATTTTCCTATGTGGACATAGGTGCTTTTGGATCGCAGAGCGATGGAGGCGTTTTTACTAATAGTATTTTGGGTTTGCGGTTACAAAATAATGAAATGAATTTGCCAAACCCAGCACCTTTACCTGGAGGTAAAAAAAATTTAAAATATTTTTTAAATATGAAATATATTAATGAAACAATTTTTTTTAAATGTGAAAAATCAATATACCATATTATATTGTTGGCGATGAAGCATTTCCTTTGAAGTAATATTTGCTTACACCTTTTAGTGGGAAATATTTGGAAGACAAGAAATTTTATTTTAACAAAAGATTGTCTAGAGTTGTGGAGAATGCATTTGGCATATTAGCAGCAAGATGGAGAATTTATCATCGCGCAATAATAGCTCAACCAAACACTGTTGATAGCATTATGAAAGCAACAGTGGTATTACACAATATGATATGTGAAAGTAGCCGACACACATATGTTCCACCAACATTTGTGGATAGGAAATCTGAAGTTAATGGAATTTGGATTAATGGTGCTTGGAGAAACGAAGTAACTAATTCACAGCTAAATTCAATTCCGCCGATATTGCGTTTTGGACCCAGGAACTCGTCAACAACAGTTATTCATAACAGAGAATATATAAAAGAGTGGATATATAATAGATAATTGTAATTTACTACTTTAAAATATTTAGTATTTTGAATATAAATTTTCCGTTTTGAAAACAAATTTCTCTTTCAGGTCGAAAATTCATCGATTAGTGAAGAACAACAACACAGGATTTAATATTTAGTGTACAATATGATTGAAATTTATGTTTGTGTTTGCGAAATACTGTTTGGAGTAAGCCAATTACCTAAAAATTGCTTATTGCAATGAAATATTTTTTTTTCAATTACACATTTTATTTTATATCTGGCAATTTAATTTTGTTATACTTTTATTCGCTAACCACATATAAGAATACAACAGAAAAATTATGCAAAATTTGGTAATTTTTTGTGCATAACCACGAAAAGTATATTTTAAATTTTTTAATACATAAAAATAATATTTATTTATTCAACATTTAAACTGACATTACGAAATAAATAAATTTACTACAAAAAATTAACATTTCAAATAAATCAAAAGATTATTTTCTTCATTAATAAATCAAAAATGATCAAAATTAATAAATATTAAGAAAATTAAAGAAGAATTTTTGAATCGTATCATGACGAATTGGATTTGTACTTCTATATTAAAATATTAAAACTTTAATTTTGGTAACAGTCTAATTTTTAATTTTTATATTATTTTTATTATCAAAGTTATTTATCACCTGAGAACATTGAAACACTATACGCAACTAATGTTAAAAATAAATAATGTAAACATAACCATTTGTATATGTTGATAAAATAAAATAATTTACAATATCAAAACCACCAAAAAAATATATATTTGATAATGCTGATGGTATATATAAATACATTTACATCTAAAAAACCATATAAACGTTCCTGATTTATTAGACTCAACCATAATTCAATAATATTTTTATATTGTTTTGGTGATGTTAAATATTTAAAAGATTTCTCCAAAACTAAACAAATATAATTGAAATATGTGAAAGCTCAGCTCAACCATCTGTAATTTATATCATATATTAATTTTTTATAAATTCAATAATTTAGAAATATATTTTTCAACTTACGTGTAAATCATTCTTCAAATAATGTACATAAATAAAATGTAACATAATATCAATAAATATAATTCAAAATACACCAATCAATATGTTTTTTATTCATTCTATTAATCGATTTGTTAAATTTTCCCAATAATAATTTTCAATATTAGTTTTCTTTGTATTATTGTCATCGTTATTAATATCCAAAAATGGTCCAAAAGTAAATGTTGGAAAATATAATATATACCCGAAATAATTTATAATTGTATATATTTCGATTTCCATATTTGTTTTTAATTCATCATCATTTAGATTTAAATTTGTTTGCTTATTATTTATATAACTAAAATTATAACTAGAACATTTTAATATACCCCATGATAATATTAATAATAATTCAAAGGCTTCGTTAAATGTTTCAATATTTGTCAATTCATTATTATTTCGTATTTTAAAATTAATTGCAATTGTCCATATACCATAAAATATCCATGTAGTCAATTTTCTAGTTGATGATAATTTTAAAATTATGTAAAAACTTAAAAGTACATAAATGATTAAAAATTTTGATTTGATATTTTTTGTTACAAAAATATAAGTATGGAATGTATAAAAGGCACATGCTGGAAATATAAGAAGTATTTAATTTCTTTTTTAAATTAATTAAGTGAGTGTTATACATATTTAATCCAACTTGTATTTCCAAAACACATCCATTACTTCTTTTATAATTTATAATTTATTTTTTTTATTTGCATCCATTGAATTGCATTCCTCAGCCATAAATTCAAATACTTTATAGTGATTTGGATTGCAGAAACAATCGATGCGGAACTTTCAGATATATTTGCTAATATTCTTGTACCCTCTGCAAAAAAAATTTCCCTTGCTTTATGCCTAGGTGTCAACGCAGGGCATTTTGTATTTGTAGTTCTTTCCGAAGATAAAAAATTTGGTGATTCTGATGGCGATGAAAAATCAAATACATCATTTGGTGAGACAGGATCCGGAATTGAGATTTCTTCAGATATAGTTAAATCTTGTTTCGTGGCCTCATGACTTTTTCTAAAAATTGCATTTTTGGCATTAAATACCATTCGCGGGTATTAGAAGCAGCACTCCCAGAGCGAGTTGTTGTTTCCGCTTTCTTTTTTTCTCTTCTATATTTTTCCTTTAGGGAAATAAATCGCTTTTCCACGTCATATGGAGTGCTGCCTCTAAAATATGTTGAAATATTTATAAATATTCTGTTTTTTACAGCATCTCTATATTTTGATCTTGTTGTGTCCCATAGAGCAGAATTTTCTTGAACCATCGCGATCAAATTTTCGTCGTCACTATCTTTATTATAAAAAAACATTATTTTTTTTATTTTAAAAAACTTGTACATACCTTTCCAGCTAAATTCTACCGGTATAATATTATTGGTCAAATCCAAGTCAGTATCCATTATTTTTTATTAATTTTATCTACACTTTAAAAATTGTTTATTCAATTAAATTTAATATACAAATAGTTTATTGTTTATTTAATTATTTTTTATATTTATATTACACAAAATTCTATACTCGATAACACGATAACTATACACAAAACACAACACATAAAATATAAATAGTTTATTGTTCATTTATATTTTATGAAATGTCAACAGACCATCAAATAAACTGTTTTCTGAACATCACATTTTTCTGAATCTCCCCTTTTTATGAAGCTTTTATTCTGAACGCGTCCTTTTTATGACAATTTTTTTATCCGCCTAGCGGAAAAACTATGCAAATGTTTATATGTGTTAGTATTTTAGAGCTTCCACTTTTTGAAAGCTTGAATGTTTTGAGCTTTTTCCGTTTTCACTTTATGAAAAATGAAAGGGATTGATATAAATTTTAATGGAATGAAAAGCTACAAAACATAATTTTCAAAAAGTGCACTTTTTGTTACTTTTTGCTGAATGTATTTGAGGCTTAAAACTTGCACGTATTCATTTTAAAATATTTCGTAAGAACTTTCTTTGTATTAAAGTTAAATAATATAATATTATATATCAATGTACTTTGTAATTTTTTCGTACATTTTTGTAATGTACCGTAAGTATTGCATACAGGGTAAATACATTAAATACTGTCAAAAAGTACATTGGTACATTGAGATGTCTGCCTCAATAATCTAGAACTAACGGCCATTCTATATACTTATACTTCTATTGTTGTATGTTGTATTTCACGCAATTTAAATGTAGACTTTGTTATTGGTATACTTGTTAATTTTTATTGCTTTCAAAGTGAACTCTTTATTATATAATGATAATTTTAAATAAATTTAAATAACTTCTAAATAATAACAATAAATACCTGGACTTCTTCTATTTATCTGATCGTGCTTTTTTTAACAGATAAGTTCTGTTAAATTTAAATTAAATACAACATAGAAAAAAGTATATTTATTGGAAAAGCTAATAATATAATTACATTAATATAATTACAGCGGTAATTGTTAAATTATTAATGTTTTATTGTTTGTTCACTACCACAGTTTTTTATTATATTATTTTTTCACTTTTGCTTTTAAGATTAAAATTATAAGTTTAGAAATATAAATTAACACTTGTTTTATCTTATATATATACCAATATACATATTTTTTATTTATATCAGAATTTGTGAATTAAAACCAAATTTAAAATAACAAGATTAAATTAAATAAAAAACACTAGTAATTTTGTTTTTCCGTTTTCATTTCAGTTGAAATTTTGAAGTTTTAAAATAGAATTTAATCTTCGAATTATAATAACACTAGTTTTCCAATATTAAATTAAATAAGTTAAACAAATTAATCTTAAATAAGAAACACCGGTTATATATTTATTTCTCTTTTCTTTTCAGTTTAAAACTTAGTTTACAAATTGTTTTTCCATTTTTTTTTTATATCAGAATTTTTGAATTAAAGTAACAATATTAAATTAAATAAAAAACACTGTCCGGAGATCGATTCTTGAAGCAAGCAGTATTTTCGGAAAATTTTGAATGTTTTTTTTTATAAATTATAAAAAAAATAAAATTATAAAAAATTAGTGTATAAGTTATAAGTCAGTCGTTTTCTAAAAAAAAAAAATCATATTATAGCATCATATTTGGGTCATAGCTCCAGAATGAGTCAAAGCATAATCTATGATTTATATGTCATTAGATTGGTAATTAAATGCTCTTTAAACTCTAATTGCTACGTTTTTAGCAAATTTGGGATCATGCGGTTACCTAATTAAAAATCATTCAATCATTACTAGTCAAAATATAACGCATCTCTTTTTTTAAGTTTTACTTCTTCCGTGTGTCTCGTGACGCACATTTTCTCTCATGTACATCAGAAAGCATTGCCCAACAGATCCCGAAATGCCATTTTTACTTTTGCCTTGGCTCACTTCGCCCAAAAATCATTAAATTAGGAAAAATTGGCCTGTCAAGATCTTTCATTTAATATCCAAGTCGACCATGCTCCAACCCCAAATCGCTGCTCATATATTAGTTTCTCATGAACCCACTAAACTTACCAGCTACAAATTACAGGAGCACCAACTAGATAACTACATCAAACTGTAAATGAAATATCATTTGAATTAGGTGATAACTACTGTATGATAGAACATTGAACTTATGAAAAGTAATTGGGGGTTTTGACATGGTCTAACTGAACTACCGACTTTAAATTATACAGGCACCAAGTAACTATCAAATTTCATGCAAATTAAATAATAATTACTATTTGTTATAAAACATAATGTATGTACCTGAATACGCTTGTGCACAATCATGATACCAAACTATGTACCAAATTTCATCCAAATCTGATATGAAATTTTTCCGTAGAGCAAAAACACTGCTCTCCACTTAAACATGGTCCCCTTGAAAGTATTAAACCCATCTTGCACGGGCATCAAGGTGAAGTCTGCATGAATCAGTGTGACAAATACAAAAAGATTCAAGACGGCGCATACCACGGACACATTTTTTATTGCTTTTACGGATTCCCCGACCTTGCAAACGCCTAGAAAACTCTTTGAATGTGCACCTGTTGATACCAAACTTGACTAGTATATTCAAATAAGAGCCCTAGTGACGTATGGGTCACTATCACAGAGTATTTCTAGGACACGAATAGCAGTGACTCTTGGAACAAGAGTTCCGTTTAGATAATAATCGCGGTGTATGCGTTTTTATGGGAAAACGTAATAGATTGGCATTTGTTACCATAAACCTCCAGATGATTCTTGTGACATCATATTGGAATTTTTTTACATCCTACTGCAGGACAAAACTATCTGCTGGAGATGAAATAAAATAAGAAATTTTCATATCATCCGCATATATATTAGATTCAGCTTTGATTATAATCAAAGTTACGTCGTTTACAGATAAATGTCCAATTGAAAACAAATGTAAAGGAAAAAAAAGAAAACACAGCTTTTATTAAGTGCATATTAAGTCTGATATGGTATACTTAATAATTAAATTATTCATTGAATTAAAGTAATAGTTTTAAATACGACAATTTTATAATAAGTGAAAATAAATAAATGAATTAATATTAATTAAAATTAATATTAATGAATTAATAGTTTAAAATACGATATTTGTCAATATAAAAATATAACTAGTGAAATTAAATGTTCTTTCCGTGATAATTTAAAGGTTAATTTCATACAACAAATATCAGATAACACACCAAAAAACGTGGAGAATATTCGTTCTTTTACCAAAACGTCAGAGGTTTAAGAACGAAGACTTATGGTTTTCTCTTAAATATATATTGCTGTTCTTTTAATAATGCTGCCATCTTTCCATCAAATTTCAGTATTAATCGTTGTGATAGATCTTCTTTAAATAGGTTGAATACCAAAGATTTGGTGGTGTTCTGATAGCTGTCAAAAATCATCTTAATCTGTGACATTAAGATGATTTTTGACTTGATATATCTGAGTTTTCCGATATTGAGATTTGCTGTACTAGAATTAATTTTAATTCCACAACTAGTATTTTTGTTATTGCTTCCTACATACCTTCAAATAGCAACATTGAAAAATTAATAGATATCTGGACGCTTTTCGCTACATCGACGGATTGATGAAATCATCGGATATTATCTTTATTTTTGGTGATTTGAAACAAACAAGAATTAATTGGGTTCCGGGAGATATTGATTGCACTTTTCTTAATCTCGTAAATGCTGTAAATCAAACGGAGACTACTTTAGAGAACACGCTGCAGGCTCTCAGATTAGTACAGCTGAATTCTATTAAAAATTACCAAAATCGTATCTTAGATTTGATATTCTCAAACATTACTGATAAGAATCTCATCTCAAAATCTAAAAAATTTAAAAAAATTGGCGTACAAACAATGGCGGCTTAGCATGTCGGACGTTGATTATATGTTTTATTGTAGAATAAGTTAAATTCAAGACTGCATTATCAAATGCCTACTACCTCTACATTGGAAATATTCAGAATTCTATTAAGCATTGTCCCCAAAAATTTTGGGAGTATATTAAATCAAAAAATAAAAGTGATGGTTATCCATCATCATTCAATCTCGGGAATGTTGTTGCTGAGTTAGCTCAAGAGTCATGTGATATATTTGCTGCATTTTTTAAAACTGTTTACAATTCCGATAATTCTGAATCGTTCTTTGAATATATAGATAATGCATCTAATTTAATTTTCAATGATATTGCAATTTCTCCTGAAGAAACCATGAATTTTATCAATGATATCGATGGTATACGGTCTGCATTTATTCGTAATTGTGCTGACCCACTGTCCTGTGGCATCTGTTTAATGTTTCTTTAACGACTGGCTGCTTTTCATCTGCATGGAAAAGTTCATTTATTGTTCCTATACATAAATCTGGTAGGATAAATATAATCAAAAACTACAGAGGAATTTGCAAACAGTCAATTATACCAAAAAATTTAAATGCACTAGTAACTAATAGGCTTTATTTTCACTGTAAATCAGCGGTTCTCAACCTATGGTACGCGTACCACCAGTGGTACGTGGACAATTTCCTGGTGGTACGCGAAATTTTATTAAATTTGGGATTACTAATTTTCCTCATTATTACTCTCAACAAACCGGAATTTTTCTTCTAATTTCATAATTCACTGTCTTTCATCAAATATATGTAGTTGATAACTTTATTAACAAAAACAAAAATGTAAATGGACTTTGTATCGTGTTTCTTGTCGTATGTTATGTTGTATATGCATTGTAGGTTGTAGGTGTATTGCAGTATTTTGCCGATTTCGTATTCGTATAGTGTCTGTTTCTGTATTGTATTTCATTTTGTGAATAGTTTCCAATTGATTGTAGGTTGATTTGATTGTAGTATTTTGTCGATTTCGTAACATTAATGTTAATATTTTTCGTATTTAGTTTAGCGTTACTTTTAAAATGGACAAGTGGTTACAAAGGAAAAAAGCAACAGAGGATGATAATATATCTTCATGTTCTACTTCAAAGGAAGTTACAAAGCCACCAAAAACTCAGGCTGTTATTTCAAGAAAACCCAAGGTGATCAGGAAATATAATGATGAATACATTAAATATGGTTTCACGGTGATAGTAGAAGAAAATGAACCACTACCTCAGTGTGTTATTTGCCTTCAAATTCTTTCAAACCAAAGCATGAAACCAGCTTTTTTAAAACGCCATCTCAGTACAAAGCACTCGAATTTCGAGAACAAACCAAAAGAATTCTTCTTAAGAAAAAAATCAGAAATTAATGGAAGTAAAACGATTATGTCAACCTTTTCTGGTACTACAAAAAAAGCTGTCGAAGCATCATATTTGGTTAGCCTTAAAATTGCAAAATGCGGAAAACCACATACCATTGGTGAAGACTTAGTGTTACCGGCTGCAAAAGATATGGTCAAATGTATGTTAGGTGAACAACATGCTCAGAAATTAGACATAATATCTTTATCAAACGATACAGTAAATCGCAGAATTAATAGTATGGCTTTAAACGTGAAACAAATGTTACTAAGTCAAGTAAAACAAAGCCAATATTTTGCCATTCAATTGGATGAAAGCACGGATTTAACTAATTTTGCTCAAATAATTGTTTATATTCGATTTGTTTTCGAAAAAGAAATGAAAGAAGATATTTTATTTTGTGAGCCACTTTCCGCACGAACCACAGCAGATGAAATTTTTAAAAAAGTTGATAACTTTATTAACGAAAATGGACTAGACTGGCATCGATGTGTAGGTTTGTGTTCCGATGGTGCTCGAGCTATGACGGGAAAATATGGAGGAGTGAGAGCAAAAGCTAAATCTGTAGCACCACATTGTGTATTTACACACTGCATTATTCATCGAGAGGCACTGGCTACAAAACGAATGCCAGATGAATTTAAGAACGTACTGAATGAAGCCATAAAAGTAGTCAATTTCATTAAATCCAGAGCGCTGAATTCTCGACTCTTTTCACTTTTATGTTCTGAAATGGGCAGTGACCACATAAAGCTACTTTTGCACACCGAGGTAAGATGGTTGTCACGAGGTAAAATGTTGAATCGGCTTATTGAACTCCGTTCAGAAGTTCAAATATTTCTGATGGAAACAGATTTTGATCTTCGCCACCGATTTTTTGATGTACTTTGGTTGGCAAAATTAGCTTATTTGGCTGATATTTTCAGTCGTTTGAACGATTTAAATGTGAGCTTACAAGGGGCTACTAAAACTCCATTTATTGTAAATGACAAAATTAAGTCTATGATTAAAAAGTTGTATATGATGACGGACGCGGCATCTAAAAAAAATTTGGAATCTTTCCCAAATTTAGAAAGCTTTATTATTGAAAATGAAATTGAAATTGATTTTCAACTTATCAATGGTATACAATGCCACTGCCAAATGCTGGCTGAAAGCTTCAAAGAATATTTTTCAGAAAATTATTTTGAACATTTATGGATACAGAACCCTTTTTTGCAATCTCCAGCCAATAATTTATCGCTTGAAGATAAAGAATCGTTAATTGAACTTTCTTGTGATAGTAGTCTCCAAACAGAGTTCAAAAATACAATATTGTGTGAATTCTGGTTGAATAGGGAGAGTGAATATAAGTCTTTATACACGAAAGCTATTAAATTTTTGCTTCCATTCACATCAACATATTTATGTTAAACGGGATTTTCGGCTATGTTAGCAATTAAAAATAAATATAGAACCAAGTTAAATCTTGACCCTAATCTTAGATTAAAATTAACCAAATTGGTACCTGATATAAAAATGTTGATTTCGGAAATGCAGATGCAACCATCTCATTAAATATAATAAGTAAAAAAAGATTTTCAATATATTATATATTAATTTATGTTAATTTTTGTTTTTAATATAATAATTAAAAAAAGTGAACTAAATCACTAAATGAATTTCCTATAATTTGTGATACAAAGCAATTTTTTGTTTTAATAAATAAAATTAATTATAATAAAATCGCCTTTGTTTAATTTAATATTTATCGCCCATAATCCGAAATTTGGGGTATGCTCATTTGAACTTGATTTACCACGGTAGTGGTACTTGATAACCATTTGGTTGAATCAGGTGGTACGCCGAAAAAAAAGGTTGAGAACCCCTGCTGTAAATCTATTATTTGCAATAACTAATCTCATGCTATTTACAAATTTTATTAATTGCGGATTTACGAAAAGAAACCAATTTGATGCAATTAACACAGATTTTAGTAAGGCTTTTGATAGGATTATTCATAAGTTATTTCTTTTCAAATTACAATAATTAGGTTTTCCAGTTATCTTTGTCAAATGGATATCGTCTTTTTATGTGATAGATGTCAGTATGTAAATCTCCATAACTGTTTCTCGTCCGAATTTCCAGTCAAATCTGGCGTTCCTCAAGGCAGCCACATAGGATCCTTATTATTTATTCTATATGTTAATGATATTGTGAAGTATTGCAAATATTCGACTGCTTGTCAATATCTGAACAGTACTTTGTCATAATTTCATTTGTGGTGCAATAAAAATCATTTGTCACTAGTAAATGTTCCGTCATCACTTTTTCTCGTCGTATCGTACCAATTATATACCAGTACCATATTGGGGATCAATTGGTTACTCGGGTATCTAGTGTTAAAGACCTCAGTGTTTTGCTTGACCCGAAACTATCATATACCCTACATATTGACAATATTGTTAATAAAGCAAATAGAATGTGGGGTATGATAAGACGATATGCTGCGGTTTTTCGGACCCTTACGCCGTTAAAACACACTATGTCGCTTTTGTTCGTTCTGTACTTGAATATTCGCCTATAATATTGTGTCCTTATTTTTGCGTTTATATTAATCGTATAGATTCAATTCACTAGGTTCGCTTTAAGATGTCTTCCCTGGGTCGACTCTAATAATTTACCGTCATATGTGTGTAGATTAAATTTCATGATCAGTGGCAAACGCAGTTTTCCTGTTTAGAATTTTAACGTTTGAAATTGATTCGTTCGACCTGATAAGTCTACTTAATATTCCAATTAGAATTACTCGTCAACATAGGTTCCTTAATGTAAATTTTGGTAGATCTAATTATAATATGTTATCTAGTTTAAATAGTTTATTGTCGGAATTTAATCGTTATAATGAGTATGCAAATTTCAATATGTCAGCCAAATTTGTCCAAAGAATATTGCTCATAATAATTTCTTTCCTTCATTTGTTTCTTATTTTCATTTGCTGTTTTTATTAATTAAATAAGGTTTAATTATATAATTTAAATTTCTTTTTTTCTTTTTTATTATTTACTTAATTTTTTATTTTTCATTTTTATTGCTATTTAGTATTGTAGAGGAGTTATTTATAAATTATATCTTAGTCTAAGAAAGTGTTGATGACAAACAAATAAATTAAAAAATTTCAGTCTAGACAACTGAATCTTATTTTCACTTTTGATTGGGATAATATAATAATTTTAAAATTTGACTCTTTTCTAGGTAATATTGATTAATTTCATCCTCCAATCACAATATCTTATTAGCATAATGCGCCTATGCTAGTATACATAGATTTAATTTAATAAGAGTGATTTTTATGGTTTAAATACATATCTAAATTCTATAAACTTTAATAATCGCCGGCGAGTGTTTGGGCGACTTATATAATACGAAATTGTCAAAGTCGAGACGAGGGGAGAGTCGAGTCGACTTCTATCATAGGGGTAAATGTTAGTATGTTCAAACTTTTTTTTTATATATATTTGTACCATTCGCCCAAAAATTTGTGGTCGAGTAAAACGAGTCGAGAGCGACTTACATCACACCGATTATTCGCTAACTCTCGCCGGCGAGTGTTTGGGCGACTTATAAAGGGTGTTCAAAATTGAGGTATTATTTTAATTTTAATAAAAAAAGACTTTTTTTTGTACTTTCCTTTTATTGAATTCACAATTCATATTTTCTTCACCTGGGCATAACTCCTAAACGGTTTTAACGATTTAGCTGAAATTTGGAACTTAAGTTAGTGTTATCACCCATTCGGTGCCACATAATTTTCAAGGCCCAGGGAGGGGTTGGGCCTATTTTCAAAAAAGTCATGTGGGGTATGAAATTAAAGGTATTAATGAGTACATCACGTTGGGTAGTGTTTCGAATAACTTGGACCATGTGGGGCCAACAATGAAAAAAATCATGTGGGGTATCAAATTAAAGGTCTGGAAGAGTAGATATCTTTGGGGCAAGTAATGGTAGTGTTTGTGGCAACATGGGTCATGTGGGGCCCATCATGTGGGGAAAATCATGTTTTCTTTACCAGAGGATACTTCCTAAACGGCTGTACCGATTTAACTCAAATTTGGAACTTAAGCTTGTGCTATGACCCATTTGGTGCCACATAATTTTCATGGCCGGGTGATGGGGCGTGTGAGGGGGCTATTTTCAAAAAAGTCATGTGGGGTATCACATCACGTTGGGTAGTCTTTCAGGTTAGGAGTATCCTGTATGGCCCCAAAAAATGGGGCCAAAAATAAAAAAAATCATATGGGGTATCAAATTTTGGGACGGTAGACGGTAGTCACACACATATGACGGTAGAACAGATATTTTTGGGGCAAGTAATTGTAGTATTTAGGGCAACAAGAGTTGGGGGCCTGGAAAATTGTCCAAAAATAATAAACATCATGTGGGGTATGAAATTAAAGGTCTCGATGAGTATCTCTCGTTGGGTAATGTTTCAGGTAAAGAGGGCCATATAGGCCCCCCCAAAAATGGGGCCAAAAATAAAAAAAATATACATATGTATATATAAATATATATATATATATATGAGCCGTTAATTTTGCAAGTAAGCATAAGTGACTTTTCGCTAAACATGAGTTAGAGCTATTTATTATTAACCGCACAAATATATATATATATATATATATATATATATATATATTTATTTAGTTATTTATTTATTTATTACGTTTAATTCAAACAATTACAAAATTATAAGTTATACAAAATTAAATCTTAAATCTAAAAACTAAATAACTAAAAAAAAAAAACAAAAAAAATATGAAATATATATAAAAATATAAATATATACTTATATTATGAATTATACAATAAATTTATTACTTAATGAAAAAACATTAAACAATATGAAATAGTAAATTCCTGTTTGCATCTACTAAAATAAGAAATATTTGGTAATGCTATGACACTTGCAACAGTATTTTTTTTTTTTGTTAATTTCTTTTGTTGACGAAAGGTCAATGTGGTTTTTATACCTGTTAATTTCTATAATCATTCTGTTAATAGGCTCGTATTTCCCATAATTCGTTCGGTGAAATATTACATTGAATATATTTTCTGACCGGAACCGATTACTGTTATTACGTTGTGTAATTAGTATAGTTTTTGTATAATAGGAATCAATTTGGCCATTATGAACTTGAACAATGAATAAGATATCAGCAATTAACCTCCGTGATTCAAGGGATTTTAATTGTAAAAGATTCAATCTATTCCTGTATGGAGGTAGTATCAATAGATTTAACCATTGTAAATTACGAAGAGCATACCTAAAAATTTTTTTTTGCACCGATTCAATCCTTTTTATGTGATCAAGATAAAAAGGTGACAAAACTTGACTTGCGTATTCAAGTATAGGTCTAACAAGTGAAATATATAACGATTTAAAAATATAAGGATCATCGAATTCTTTAGACCATCTCTTGATAAAACCCAACATTGAGTTTGCTTTGTTCAGCATAGCATCAAAATGGAATTTAAAAGTCAATTTGCTATCAAAGTGTACGCCTAGATCCTTGAAACATGTGACTCTTGCAATTTGCATATTATCAAATGTATAGTTATAACACTGGTTTCGTGCGTCTGCTGTATGTTATTAAAGCACATTTTTCAATGTTTAATAATATGTTATGTTTACACCACGTTTTAAAGGAATTGAGATCATCCTGTAGTGTAAGACAGTCAGATGATGATAAAATTTTCTTATAAATTTTCATATCATCTGCGTAAATACCCAGTTTACTATTCTTAATGACAGTTGATAAATTACATCGGTCTGATACCCAGCCTCCATATTGTTTAAGAAAATAGAGGTAGTTTCAACCAAATTGGTAACAGTTGATCTGCCTTTCATGAAACCATGTTGGTTTGGAATTAACAGTCCAGAAAAATGGCTATAGATGGAATCGTAAATCATTAGCTCAAATACTTTAGGAATACTTGAAAGCAGGGATGGAAACCGGTTTCGAACCGAACCAAAAAACCATCCGAACCAGCAACATTTTTTGAAACCGAAACCAAAACCAGAACCATTATTAATTTTTTTTCGAAACCGAAACCAAAACCAGAACCATTAGTAATTGTTTTTCGAAACCAAAACCAAAACCAGAACCATTATTTTTTTTCGAAATCGAAACCGATGGAGCCTTTTCTAAAATTTTCCACGAATTTTGTTCGAAATTTCCTAATTACTTTTACCATTTTCAAAAAATGTTTTAATAACAAAAACACGTTGTTCCTTCGTGTAGCGTTCCATATTAACTAACCGGAATGTATTTAGAATATACCTGAAGAACCCTCATATAAAAATTCCTGGTAGATAAAAATGGCGGCAAAATCAAAATGATACCTCAATTTTGAACACCCTTTATCATACCAAATTGTGAAAGTCGAGTCGTGTCGACTTCTATCATAGGGGTAAATAAAAATAAAGCATGGCGTTTATTTCTGAATATTAATTATGTGGATGAAATGTCATTTACGCTCATTGATAACCAAAAATTGTAAATTCAAGAAAATCTGATGAATTCCCTACTTTCATGAGTTACGATCACTTAAGTAATGATGCCTCTGTTATATCAAATTATTTTCGTGATCACTTTTCAGATTCGTATGTGAAATCAGATTGTACGAAATTAATGAAAGCTGGACCAGAAGGAAATAATTCTAAAAAAATGCTCTAGCAGTAGGTCATTAAACTTACATTTTTCTATTATATTTAAACACTCTTTATCAACGCAACGGGTATATTTCCTGATTTACGGAAAAAATCGTACATAAGATCAATTCATAAGAAAGGCTCTAAAATAGAACTAACGAATTGTCGTCCTATAGCTAATTTGTCAAGTATACCGAAATTATTCGAATTAATGGTTTTTGATTCTATTTATGAACACTGTGTAAGTTTTTTAGTAGCTAATCAGCATGGATTCATATATCGAAGGCAACTAATTTGATTGAATCAACTTTGAAGATTATTAATAATATATAAGCAGGATTTCAAACGGATGTTTAATGCAGTGACTTCAGTAAAGCATTTGATCTACTCCCTCATATCATTATTTTATTTAAACTCAAGAAATTGGGATTTCCGGTTTACTTGCTTAACTGGATTAAATTTTATTTATCAAACAGAACATATAGTATTTTATTTAAAACGGTAATATCATCATCATTTGAAGCTAATTCTGGAGTGCCTCAAGTCACCTTGGACCATTATTATTTATCATATCGATAAATGATGTGGTGTTCAGAGATGTGAAACCCCTTGATTTTTAAAAGGGTTCGGTTCCCGTTACGTTTTTAGCTTTTTTTTCATCGTCGGTTCTGTTCCGGTTCGGTTCTTCATTTGCAACTTCGGTTTAGATTCTGGTTCCAAAAGGGTTAATTGAAGACTGTTGATTAACAACAAAAAAAATTAATATAAAACGTATTTTTATTGTTTTAAAATCAAAAGCTTCAATATTCTATCTGTAAATTCAAAACCTTCAACTTATTACAATTGTAATTTGTAATATTATTTATTCATTGTAAGTAATATTATACATATTTTAGCAATAAACTACAAAAACAAAACAAAAATAAATTAAATAATAAAAACAAAAACAAAATTAAATTAAATAATAAGAGTATTATTATAATATAATATATTTAGGAGTAGGACTAGTAAAATAGAAATAAAAAATTAAATATTTTGCCTTATTAGTAAAATGTCCTCAAGAAGATCATCAATTGTAAGGCTTAATCAGATTTGTAATGCTTTACAGCTGCATCGATTTTAATTTAAACCCTTCTAGTAGAATTAGAAGGGTTGGAAGATTAATTGAATAAATAGAAATACAATTATAAATTAACCAAAAAATTTAAATGGAACCCTAAACAAGAGAAATCGGTTCTGCGGTTCTAACAGAAGATTCATTCTGGGTTCCGGTTTCGGTTCGAAATTTATGTGCCGGTTCCGGTTCTCGATTCCGGTTCGGTGTCACATCTCTGGTGGTGTTCATAATTAAAAATAGCAATATAGGTATCTACGTTGATGATATGAAAATTTATAAAAATATTGTCTATTTGAACCATTCACATTTAGATCGTTTTTCAATTTGGTGTAGCTTAAATTTTTTAAAACTATATATATGTGATAAGTGCGAATTATGACGTTTTTGCGGCAACATTCAACGAATCACTTTTCGTATAAACTTAATGAAGAAACTATATCAAGAGTAGGATTTTTTAAAAATTTAGGTGTTTACTTTGATCTAAAATTAAACTTTAAATTGCACAACAACTACGTTATCAATAAAGCAAATTCAATGTTAAATTTTATAAAACGATACTCAAAATAGTTTTCTGATTCTTATATACATACATACTTAACTCGTTATTTTTGTTTTGTTCGTCCTAATTTGGAATATGCTAGTCAAGTATGGAATCCATATTTTGACATTCATGTACGTCGAATAGAGTCAAGAAATTTCATTAGGTACACTTTACGTATATTTTAGTGGTTGAATCCATTAATCTTACCACCATATTTAGATAGGTTGAATTGGGTCTACTATGAAATTCTGTTAATCAAAATTCATATGATCAAAATTCTGGCTTATCAAAAATCTGGCTTACCAAAATTCTGCTCTTAAATTCATTAGCAGAATTTTTCGTAGAATCTAAGAAACCGTTAGTTAAAAGTGTAAAAATTGTCTAGAGTTAACAAAAAGTAATTCTAACACTCAAAGTACAGAATTAAGTACATACTTTAAAGCAATATGTGATAAAATTGCTGCAGGAATTTATAGGCCGAATAAAAATAAAAATGCAGTTATAAAAGAACAACGAATCAAAGAAATGCTCACAAAAATAATGTTTTGTCCCATTTAGACGTATTTCGCGCGCGCGAAAAAAAATCATTAGCTGCATTTTTCGTAGAATCTAAGAAACCGTTAGTTAAAAATGTAAAAATTGTCTAGAGTTAACAAAAAATTAATTCAAAGTACAGAATTAAGTAAAGCAATATGTGATAAAATTGCTGCAGGAATTTGTAGGCCAAATAAAAATAAAAGTGCAGTTATAAAAGAACAACGAATCAAAGAAATGCTCATAAAAATAATGTTTTGTCCCACTTAGACGTCACTTCTGGAATAGCAGAGAGTACAAATTTATATTATATATGTAGGATAGTGGTTGGTACACTAAGCAAAGAGTACCAACCCCTGAAAATAAAACGCGGCGAACGTCAATTGCTTTTGACGTTTTAACATTGATTTTAAAACGCAGTTTTGTCGACTGGTCATTCTAATTCGAAAATTAGAAACTCCAGAATTCGTAATCGGCAGAATTTTGAACAAGCCGAATTATTTAAAAAAAAGCAGAATTTTGATTCACCGGAAAACTGGTATTCCGAATGCAACCCGTTGAATTTAATACATTTGGCTTCATTAGAAAAGAGACATGAATTGGCAGATGCGGTTTTTTTAACTGAAGTTATAAATTTATAAATTGATTCACCATTCATTTTAAATAAAATAGAATTAACTAATAATTATCGATCTGGATTGGATGTAACAGGGTAACCGCTGACCCAGTGGCGCAACTGTTATGTGTCTAATCAAGTGTTTGCTGTACCTCATCGTGGTGGCCATTGGTAACTTCTCCCATATCCCCTTATGTGAGAAGACTAAAACTGCAAATGCGATGCCGACGTCAGAACGATTCCGGCATTCTGAGTTCCTCGATACACGAGGATCATTCTGAGTTCCTCGATGCAGATCGCAAACGAGGTTGGCGTTTGGCTAATAACCAAACCTGTAAAAAATACATTATTAAGAAAAGAAGAAGGAAAAAAAACCGGCGGATTTTCTGAAAATGACCCTAGCACACGTAAGAAGGACTACGATTTACGGATTTGCACCTGGAACGTTCGATCATTATCTACTCCTGGTGCATCTAACGAACTTATTAATGTACTTGGCGAATACAAAGCACATCTAAACGCAGTACAAGAGATGAACTGGACAGGTACCGAAATTTTAGAATGTCGTAGGAGATCCTGGGCCATTTATTATAGCTGTCAAGAAAGGAAATTCGGATGCGGCTTTGTGGTGGGACCAAAATTAAAAAACAACATCATAGGCTGGAACCCCATCAATGAGCGCCTATGCAGTATCCGAATTAAAGGAAAAATTTTCAACATCACCGTGCTGTGCTGCAACGCCCCCACTGATGATTCTGATGACGTGGACAAAGATGATTTCTATGACGCGCTGCTGAGTGGGTACGAGGGATGGCCACATCATGACATTAAAATCGTCATAGGAGATTTTAATGCAAAGCTTGGTTAAGAAGAAATCTTTGGAAAAGTAATTGGCAAGCACAGCGTCCATGATGAGACCACAGACAACGGGCTACGGTTGATAAATATGGTTATAAGTAGTACCACATTCCGTCATTGTAATATTCATAAGCTCATCTGGCGATCACCAGATCAGAGAACAACTAACCAGATCGATCACTTTGCGATAGACAGCAAACATGCTTCGGATGTAATGGATTTTTGTACCAGAAGGGGTGCAAACATAGACTCGGACCACTATCTCGTGATGGCGAGAGTCCGTCAGCGTGTGTCTACACACTGTAGATACATATTTAGAGGAACACCAAAATTTAACACCGAAGCATTAAAATCGCAAGTAGTCGCCAGAAGATATGCGAACACAGTAACTTGTATGATCTCGGAACGTCCCATATGCGCGCATTCCCCAGTTGACGAACAATGGAAACAGTGCTCCTCTATCATCAAATCGGCAGCTGAAGAAGCCATTGGTTTCACCATGCCACCACCATCTAGAAATCAATGGTATGATGATGTATGTAGAACCACCCGCGAGGAAAAGAACATTGCATATCGCAACTGGATGAGCAGAAAAACAAGGCTTGAATATGATGAATATAGGCTGAATATTATGCTAATGATTTGTAAAAATGTAAAAATTGTCTAGAGTTAACAAAAAAGTAATTCAAACATTCAAAGTACAGAATTAACTACTTTAAAGCAATATGTGATAAAATTGCTGCAGGAATTTATAGGCCGAATAAAAATAAAAATGCAGTTATAAAAGAACAACAAATCAAAGAAATGCTCACAAAAATAATGTTTTGTCCCACTTAGACGTCACTTCTGGAATAGCAGAGAGTACAAATTTATATTCACATGTATTCTGAATTCCGTTCGGAGCGGAGAAATACTCGATTTTAGCTCCGGCGGAGAATTTGGTATTCTAAATTCCGTGCGGAGGATAATTAATTTTCGAATTCGATTGATTGTAAATATGGTATTCTGAATTACGTTCGGAACGTATATTTCATACTAAATTTCTCTGAAACTTTATAGTTGCGGAGAATGAATAAAGTGAGTCCGTGGATATAATTTATGTGTAAAATTGGGATCTGCTACATAAGCCAAATAACAAAATCCAAAGTACAAAATCCAAATTTACAAAATCCAAATTTATAAAATTCAAATGGAACATAATCCAATCTTTCAAAATCCAAATGTTCAAAATCCAAACTTTCAAAATCCAAATTTACAAATCTTATATAGCCCACAATGTTTTTTTCCAATTAAGATTCTTAGCCGATTATGCCAGCCTTCTACTGCATTTTGCGTTCGCGGAAAATGTTGCGAACGAGGATCTCCAATGCACCAGAAATTAGGTTCACAACGGGTACTACCCTTTTTATTGCTACTTATAATATAATTTTTTTTCAACCAGTCCTTGTCATGAATATTGTTACAAAGTTCTAAGTAATAATTTTATACTTCTGCTGGCGGAACAAATGCCAGACTTTTTAGCATCCGTATGTGCATATTAAATTCTTCTTTAGTGCCGTATTTACGCGTCAAGCCTTGTTTTTGCACTTGTCGCCACAATATTTGGCCCAAATGAAAAGTACAACTTTTAAAATTTGTACAAGGCAACTTTTAAAATTTGTGCAGCTGATGTAATAGCTATTTCGAAATCTGAAATTATTCTTTCAGGAAATTATTCTTTTATGCCATGGTTACTAGCTAACCAAAATAATTGGTAAAACATTTCTTCATAAGCCTGTTTAGTTTTTTGGGTCATGAGACAAAAAATAAGTGGTACAACGTAACCATCAAAAATACCATAAATAGTGAGGAGTTGGCGCATTAGTGTTGGCACAACATAAAATGTTCCATCCATAATCCAGGCAATACAATCGCCAAGTAATTTTAAAGACTGTGAAGTACCTAATATTATTATTTTTTCGTTCTCATAATTATGTTCACATAGAACAAATAATTGGCCTTCCACAAATTTCAAATACTCAGGAATCTTAATTTCACTAATATTAGTTGGTTCTTTAATATATTTATCCCGGCAACGCTGTATTTTTACTCTTTCAGCATTATTATTTGGAAGGTAGCGCCGGCATTCGGGTTCTGTTTCAACAATTATATCCGATATTATTTTGGATGGTGCAAAAGCCGAAGTAGTAGCCATATTTTTAATTTTAGCATTAGCTTTACACACTGATATTTTGGACGCTGGTGGATCATGAAAGTGATCACAAATTTCATTTTTAATCAGATGTTCTCCGTTTGAAATTATGGTATTTAACCTACTTTTGCAATTTTTACCTTTACGCTGCGAGCAACTCCATCTATAAATGTCATTTTTCTTCAAATCTAAATGATAATCATAACCATTAACAAACAGTTTTTCTTTTCCTTTATTACTTTTGAAAATAGTAATTTGATCCAATGTATTCATTTAAAAAAAAAAAAAAAAAAAAAAAACAATTTAAAAGAGTAAGACTACCACGCTCTTCGATTGATTTTATACACAAATGAACTAAAATTCGAATTGTATCGTAAATTTCAAAAGTTTTGTGAACAATGTTGTACTTTTGTTTGTTGTGTAATTTCTTTTAAAATCATTATATGTTTTTGGGGTATTCCCCTTTTGACTACTAAAAAATTCGTTTGAAATTTTTTTAAAAATTCTTTTGAAATTTTCTAAAAAATTCTTTTGAAATTTTTTAAAAAATTCTTTTGAAATTTTCAAGAAATTTGGATTTGTCAATTTGGATTTTTTTTTTATTTTAAAAATTTGGATTTTGTAAGTTTGGATTTTAAAACTTTGGATTTTATTACATTTGGATTCTGTTATATTTGGATTTTTGGAAAAAATTATGGATTTTGTAATATTTGGATTTTTTTTTTTTGGATTTCGTGCGTATTCCGTAAAATTGTTTTATTTAAAGTTAAATATGTGTATAATAAACAATTAAATAAGAATAGTGAATAAAGTAGTGAATAAAAGTAATTTATGTTTAGAAAAATTTAATTTTAAGATTCATGTGAAAACAAAAAGAAAAATTTCTGTAAACAAATAAATAAAAATTAGCGCTCTTTTTATATTTATATAATTTTTTTTATTTTTATCTTCCATTATTTCCTAACTGAAATCCAATATACTGGCCATTTTTGATTTTTTTACAAGCACGACAAATAATTATACAAAAACCAATAAAATCTTTTTCTCAAACAAATTATTTTTACACTACTAGTTATTTTTTTATACAATAAATTATTTATAAAATATTAACTTATCTTTATTATTTAAAAAAAAAAAAAAATTATTTAGAAAAACACAAATTTCAATAATTTAAAAATCCGCATTCGCTCCGGTTGACACCGTTTGACAGCAATCAGCTGATTTCGAATACTTTCGAAAATCATTTTGATATGGCAATTTTATAACTTGATTCCGTCGGAATTCAAATACCTATTTGTGCTCCGTCGAAGAATAGATCTCCGACGGAATATCGTTCCGAATGTTATTCAGAAAATAGATGTGATTATATAATAAAGTACATAATGTACATACATACTACATATACAAATATATATTTTGAAAATTACATTTATTTTGTATTATTACTTTTCTTTTATTATTTAAAATTTATTGTGTAGATTAAAATAAAGTCAAAATCTACTAATATACAATATATATTTTTTTATTTAAATTTATCAGAATTATAATATGCCATCATTCAGATCACCCCAAATTATGAAACTCCAGAATTCGTAATCGGCAGAATTTTGAAAAAGCCGAATAAATTATTTAAAAAAAGCAGAATTTTGATTCACCGGAAAACTGGTATTCCGAATTCCGAATGCAACCCATAATATATATTTTTTTTATTTAAATTTATCAGAATTATAATATGCCAACATTCAGATCACCCCGAATTATGAAACTCGGCAAAATTTTGAACAAGCCGAATTATTTAAAAAAAGCAGAATTTTGATTCACCAGAAAACTGGTATTCCGAAATCAACCCGTTACTGGCATCCGTTGTTACCATAGCGCCG